>CM038677.1:337334845-337540629 GCA_021605205.1 Aegilops longissima
AAGGGACAAGAGTAATAAATGCCATGATCGCTGAATAGTGCTGTGAGGGACCGTCAAGTGCCTTCGTTTGCCATGATGGTAGCTTGTCGGCGCCGCTTATCGCTGCTCCCGCTGGCTGCACAGCCCTTTGACAGCGTGCTGGAGTAGCCCCAGCTGACACGTTGGCGGATGAGCTGGGCGGAGATGAAGAGAGGTTACTGCCGCGGCAAAGCGCCTTGCGGTGGCAGAATCCTTGTCGCGCTCGGGGCTTGTCGCTCACCAAGCCTTCCCGGCAAGCTCCTCTTGCGGGGTCTTGTTTCCTTCGTGCCTTGAGTGGCCTTCCGGCAAGCTCCTCTTGTCGGGGCCTTGATTCTTTGTTCTTGAATGGCTCCAAAGGGCGGCATTGAGACCTTAAGCGGTCACCGGGCCAGCCACCATGCGAGTGCTGCTGATTGTCCGTGCGAGTTCGAGTACTAGGGTACCCCTACTCTAATACACCGGCAGCCCCGACTGGAGCCACCTGCAGCGCCAAGCTCTGTTGGGCCAGGCCCAAAAGCGATTGCAGACGCAGCGGCTGGATCGTGTGATTATTCACCGGACCCACCACGTCCCCCACAGGCAGCACGTTCCGGACGTGGCGTCGTGGGAGAGATCGTGGGGGCTTTCTTTAATGGGAAAATCGGGCAGCAGTCCCTCTCCCTCCTTATAAGCGGGGAACGAGGCGGGGCGCCCACTTGCCATTCTTGTCACATCAAAAACCACCGCTCCCCTTCTTCTCAAGTACAAAGAGGCGGCGCTCCGCCCCTCCCCATTGCCACCAGCGCCACTAACGCCGTCAGTTCCTCCACCACCTCCGCCATGGCTCGAAAGTCGACAAGGGCAAGGGGTGAAGTCGGCCAGCGCAGCGGCTCATGGCCTTCTGCGGAAGGGCAGGCCCTCTTGATCCTTGCTCAAGCGGAAGGAGATCGAGAGCTGTACTACCTCTTACAGTCGGCGGAGGCAGCGGGCACACCAGCGCCGCGGTGATCTCCGCCGCCACATCCGAGAAGGTTTCCGTGGGTACCCTTTCTTCGCTTTTCTTCCCTGCGGGCTCTGCCCGCCTTTTCAATTCTTTTGCGATGTCATGAACACATATGGCCTCCGCCTCCTTGATTTCACCCCTAGCGCCCGTCCTCACCATGGCCGTTTCGCACACCTCTGCGAGAACTTTGTCGAGGTCCACCCAAATGTAGCACTTTTCGCCATTACTTCATGCCCAGCGTAGAGAGAGAGAGCCACTTGCGGAGGAATTGCATGGATCTCCGGGATCGGCAGAAGGAGGCATATCTTTCTGGAGGCTGCGCGGCAAGTGGGAGGTGGAGAGCCGATTGGTGTTGGATTGTAGAGGAGGAGCCACAGCCTTTTACTGCCTGCGCCAAACTCCCATAGTCTTGGCAGCGATTGGAGCAACTTGGCACGGAGGATGCCAAGTTGAAGATCGCCGTGACTAGGATCTTGCGCCTCGGGCATGCAGAGCTTCTGATGGGAGCAGTTAGCACGGACTTCCTTCGCGCCGCATTGCGCCCTTGCGGGAGAGGGAGCCCTGCAGGAATTCCAAAGCAGCGGCGGACATCATGAGGCTGCGTCACGGACTCAATTGGAACTTCTTGTCTTGGAGCTGGATGGCATCTTTGCGGGGCTGTTCAAGCTGATCAGATCACCCGAGTGGTTTATGTTGCGAAGGAGTCGTGCCCTTGTGCAACAACTTCGTCTCTTGACCGCATCCGCGCGATGATGCCGTTGTGCGATTCCCATGGAATCGTTCCAACTAGCGAGAACCCGCCGATGACATCGTGCAGCGAGTTCTTGACAATTTGGAAGAAGTGCCGATCCGTGCCGGCGGCGAGCGGCTCACCAGCGACACCACCGAGCAGAGATGGCGGCGCATCCATACAAGGTTGGAGGAGGCGGCGAAGCTACTGCCGCCGGCGTGTTTGGAGTTCTCCGTCGAGGCGAGAGGCAGCCGGCGGCAAGCCTTCCGATCGAGAGGAGTTCGTCGGCGAGGAGGAGCAGAGGCGAGCCGAGGCTGAGCGAGCGAACTGCCGGGCGCCTCCCCTCCGCCGTCAAGTAGCTTGCGGGGGAGGAGCGGCCCCGCCAGAAAGCGCCTCCATAAGACCGGAGAAGTGGCGGGAGGCGGCGGGCAACAACCGCCTCGCCGCCCGGCCGCTCCACCAGCGGCAAGCACTATTGCCTTGAGGCGCCTCCTGCCGCCACAACAGCAGGGAGGCGGGGCCTTGGAGCCGGCCCCGCACCCGCCAAGCGTCAGGGAGCCTACTCCTCTAGCTCGTCACCGGGCGGAATTTGACTTCTCCGCTCTCGGCTCCGAGGAAGAAGAGGAAGAGTAAGTTCTTGTCGCTGCTACTTGTAATTCTTCAATTTCTTGCTTTGTCTTATGTCGACTTGCTTCGCTCTGAGCTCTTTCTTCTTGGGGCCTTTGGCTCGAGGCGTCGAAGAAGGCCAAGACTCCGGTGGTTGTAAATCGAAGACAATTCCCCAATGGCTGACGAGGCGTCTGAGACCCCCTGCGGATCCGGCGACCCTTCATTAGAGCAGCCCAGCTGGCCCAGTAAGTGTTGGATTTATTTCTTCTGGTTAGGTGTGCTTGGGTGCTCCTTCTTTACTGATTTCTGGCTTGTTGATTTGTGTAGGAGCGAGCAGCCTCATCAGGGAGGCCGGAGGTCCTCGAAGTTACGCTTGCTTCAACTCGCCGCCAAGGAGAAATCTCCGCCAAGGGGCGCTCTCCGGCAAGGAGGCCTCTCCGACAAGGGAGCTTCTCCGACAAGGGGCAGCGCCGGCGACCCTCCGGTGGTGGAGACGCGGCAGCAGAGCCTCTGCGGGTAATCTTCTTGTTTGAAAATCTCCCTTGGGTTCTTTTCTTACATTCTTCTTTTGAACATTTGCTTGGTGGTTCTTTCTTTCTCGATCATCAGATCCATCGCGGAGAGCCGATGGAGGCCGAGGCTGCCAGCGAGAGGACTCTCGCGGCAACAATTCTGACGCCGCCAACATGGAGGAGGAGGCCAGCGCCGATGGGTCCGCCCGGCGAGGCCGCCAAGGCTCTTGGGCCTTGAGGCTGGGAGAATGCAGCGATCGCCTTGAGCGGCCTTGGGGCGCGAGGCGCCAGGCTACCGACCGTCGATCCCCGCCACCGATGCGCACCAGACTCCGAAGAGCCCCAGCCGGCGCCTATCGAAGGCGGCGAAGGTGTCTTCATCAAGCTTCCATGGGCATCGAGCTCAGGCGCGGTCGAGGGAGACCTTGACGTGGAGCTGCTCGCCTCCGCTAGGCTGTCGCTGGTTAACGTGCCAAGCAGCAGCGATGGCGAGCACGAGGAGGCAGCTCTTGAAAAAACTCTTTGTCGCTCTACGCGCCCGACAAGCTAAAAGCTGGAGTCGCGGGGCGCTGTCATGCGGCGGGAGCTGACATGGAGAAAGCGAGAAGAGCTCCGGCGCACCAACAAAAACTCTCGGGACATAGCGAGCGGGAGCACCTTGCTAAGGGCGCCACGGCCTTCATCTGGAGAAGGCCGAGGTCGGAGCAGCAAAGGCTTGCGGCGAGAAGCTCTCTGCGCAAGAAGGTGAGCTGGGCGCGGAAGATCAACCTCGACAGCTATGAGGAAGATCTTGCAGCGAGCAATCAATGTGGCGGGGGCACTCCAGGAGGCAAAGGGCGCGCCCGCGCTGCTGAGAGCCGCCCGGGAAGGTGGAAGCAGGTGGGCGCTGGAGGCCACCCTCGAGAAGAGCGCCGAGGAGGTCACGGGCTGAAGCCTTGAGCAGAGAAGGGCGCCTACACTCTCGGCGAGTTGCGAGGTCGTTTATTTGAAAAGATAAAAGAACTTCGCGCCGCCAAGGATTCCAAAGCGGATCTGGGCTGAAGCCGACCACCTTGGCGGAGGCGGCTGGGCGGGCGCCAGGAGGCGAAGCGGGCTGTTGGAGAAGATCAAAGCCAGCGAGGGCTGGCAGCCGAATCTGTGACCGCCCGAGAATACTCTCGAGAGATAGCATAATGCCTTTGGACGAGAAGGTCTTGTGGACCTTTGCCGCCGCCATCCATAATGAGCTGATGGAGTGGGGATGGTGGATCTTGGGTACTCCACCGGCGAGAACCTCAACCCAGCGCCAAGCTCAGCCTGTTCTTCAAGGCGTCTTGTGGGTCTCCAGTGACTCGGGAAGAGATCCCAAAGCAAGCGGCGGCAGTCGCGCCAAGTCTGCGTCGGGGCTCTCGAAGGTGATGATGAAGGTGGCCTTCCGCAACCCAGGCGTCAACTTCACCTGCGTCCTCAAGTCCCTACCTCCATCTGCCGACGTTGAAGCACTCAAGGCCCTTGTCGCACCCATTGTGGACAGGGTGAGCGGAGTCAAGAGGCTCGATGGCGACTGCGTGGATTAGGCCGCCAAGTTTTTCTTTCCCTTGTCGCTGCAGACCATATTTAGAACAATTTATTAGATCTGCGACAAGTTATTTTTGTAATATACTCTATCTTAGGCAAACGCTTTCAATGTTATTCCTTTACTTGATTCCTTCCCTTGTATGTTTATACCCTCGCTTTAAGGGAACTTGTCGGTAGCGGACACCTTTGCCTTGCGCTGAGTCTTGAACATCGGCACCTTCTTTGGCTATCTTTTCTAGACAAGCAACCTTATGCAACTAGTTGCAGCGCACTTAAGTTGTTGAAGCGGACTCGAAACAAAGTAAGGGTGCGACTAGCTACTGAGTTAGTTCCTCTGCGCTGGGTTTTCCATACAAAGTACTATCGTTCGAGAAGATAACTTAAAATTTAAAACTGATTGCTCAAACTTTGGCAACTTAAGCTTTTACGTGTTTTGCTTCGGCAAAGCGATACTTCCTCGGCGACATTTGGTGGCCACACCATCATCTTCTCCTCCCCGGTTAACTTGTGGGTGGATGAACCTTCCTCTCTTTTGAGAAGAAAGAAGAAAATAAAGTTATGGAGCCTAGTGGCTCGTTATCGCTTACGGGTGTGGATGCTGCACAAGATGTCGGATAATACATGCATAATAATGATGAAAGCATGAAATTGACAAATTATGCGCAACACATAAACTTCTTGATGCAAGTGCGCTTGGCTTTGTACAAGGATTACATGCAACAGCGGCAAGACTTGTACAAAGGGTGGTTGCGGAGCAGGTTCGGCAACAGCATATCAGGTAAAACTTACGAAGATGCTCTATATTCTAGGAGTTGCTCACGGAGCGCCATCTTGGTCTCAAAGCGGACAGCGCCGAGGCCTAGTGACTTCGTTTCACCCGATAAGGGCCTTCCCGCTTGGCGTCAACTTGTTGGAATTCTTGGCGGACTGAGCAGCGCCCGAAGAACAAGGTCGCCTTCCTCGAAGCTTGGCATTAACTGCGGCTATGGTAGCGGCGCAAAGCTTCTTTGATAACGAGCAGGTCGTCTGACAGCTGAAGGCGATCCTCCTCGAGGAAGCAGTAGCGTCATCTTGTCGCGCTGCTCTTGCTCAACTCATCATAGCGAGTACTCGAGGTGATCCGTATCTGAGTTCCGTGGGAGAACTGCCTCTGCTCCATAGACTAGAGCAAAAGGTGTCGGCGATGGCTCGATTTGGCGTCGTCTGATCGACCAAAGAACCACCGGCAGCTCCTCAATCCATTTCTTCGCACTTGTGCCTTTGTCAAAAGTTACGGTCTGAGTCCCGACACTTCAGCGTTTGCCCTCTCGCTTGACCGTTGCTCCTTGGATGAGCAACGAAGCAAAGCAGAACCTTGGCGCTAAGATCTTGGGCGTCTGCGTGAAGGTGCGACTTCGTGGTGTGTGCCGTTGTCGGTAATGATCGGTTAGGTATCCCAAAGCGGCAAACAATTGACTGAAGAACTTGGCTATGGCGTCTTGTCACCTTCCTCACCGCTTCCACTTCCGGCCACTTTGTGAACTTGTCGATTCGGCGTACAAGTACTCAAAGCCCCGATAGCTTCGGGAAAGGGCCAGGATGTCGAGCCCCTAGACGAAAATGGCGGGACAAAGGATTATGCGGAGAGCTTGGTGGCTGGTGTATCTGTTTTGAATGGGCCTGCACGCTTCACACTTGGTTACTTGTGCGATTTGCATCTGGAGGGCTTCGGCGGAAGAAACCTTGCGGAAAGCTTTGCGGCAAGTTCTCTTTCGTAATGTGGTGACCACATATGCCTCCGTGTATCTCTGCCAACAACTACATCCATCTTCGGCAAATACACTTCAATTTCACCCGTTGAGTCTTCTTACATGCAGGATGTTGTCAACAAACTGGTACATAGCTATTGCCGGGCTACTCTTCTGCTTCTTCTTGCTCTTGGGAAGTTCCCTGTTTGAAGGAAATGGGCGATCTGCTGCGCCCATGTTGGAGCTTGCGGCTCGACAACAAGAACTAAGAACACGTCTGCGCTGCGGGAACATCGGCTTCTCGGCAGAACCTGCGGTTCGGCGGAGCTTGATGATCCCGGCAAGCTGCGAGCAAGACTTGTCGGGGCGTCTGCTTCAGCGAAGCAAACCCTAGGGCTTGTCAGACAGACTGCTCCTCGGCGATATCTGCGTTGATTTTGGGGACCTTCTTGGCGGCGAGGGAGCTCTGCGGAAAGTAGTCACCGGAAACCAACTTCCTCTTCTTGCTCTGTCCGGTTGATGGTGTTACTGATTGGTTGAGTTAGCTTGAGCACAAAAATTCCTGGTTCCACGAGGTAACAGAGTGCAGCACACTTTGTGAGCCATCAGCAATATCATTCGAGCTCTTGGAATGTGTTCCATTTGCGAGGCCTTCAAAGTGTTCTTCTAGCTTTCTCACTTCATTGCGTGGCTTCCATCAATGGACTCGATAATCTTTGTTTACTTGGCGGACGACAAGCTGCGAGTCACCCTTACAATAAGCTTCTTGATCCCAAGGTCCACTTGCAATCCAGAGACGGCAAGCAATCCTTCATACTCTGCGGTATTATTTGTTGCTGCTCCTTGGGAAAGTGCATTTGAACTATGTACTTGAGGTGCTCTCCGGTGGGTGCGATAAGCAGCCTTGACACCAGCATGCTGCGCGCGAAGGCACCATCAAAATACATCAGCCACTCTTTACTTGCTTCCTTGGCGGGGATGCTCATCTCGGAATTTCTTCATCTTGCGTTGGCGTCCATTACGCTATAAACTCTGCCAATGCTACGCTTTGGATAGTTGAAGTACATTCAAACTTGAGGCCAAAGCTTGGCAGTTCAGTGCCCACTCAACAATCCTGCTGTTGCTTCTGGATTTTGCAATATCCTCTTCAATGGAAGCGGTGACAACTGTTATCTCATGTGCTTGGAAGTAATGGCGCAGCTTTCGAGGCCATGAGGAGGCGAAAAAGCAATTTACGCACACAGAATACCTTGACCTAGCCCCCTGAGAGGAACTTACAAAGTGGTAGGCGCTGCACCATCCTTTTCGAATCTTGTCGCAATCCTGCGCCGATCCGTCCTTGTCAAGACCAGAGCTTGACGGCAAAGCCCCCTGCTTGTCGCTGGATGCATCTGCCTCGGTTGCCGGCTCATCGTATGCCTCCCTCTCCGCTACTAAGGCAGCACTAACCACTTGATTGGTTGCCGCTATGTACAGCAGCAACTTCTCTTGTGGCCTAGGTGCGACAACTATTGGAGTGGAGGACAGGTACCTCTTTAAGTCCTGCAGCGCAGCCTCCGCCGAGTCCATTTCATTGGACCTGCCTTTTCAAAATCTTGAAAAATGGCGAGGCGCTCGGTGACTTAGAGATAAACCTCTTTGAGCAGCCACATAACCGGCAAGCCTTCTTACATCGTTGGCGTTTTGGTGCTTCAATCTGCTCAATGGCCTTAATCTTGTCGGGATTGGCTTCAATTCCCCTCTGAGACACGAAGAACCGAGAATCTTGCGGATGGGACTCCAAACACGCACTTCTCGGGGTTGAGCTTGAGGTTGATCTTGCAGATTTGCAAAGGTCTCATCTAAGTCTCGAACCAAAGTTGCTTTGTCCTTGCTCTTGACCACTATGTCATCCATGTAGCTTCTACATTTACGTGCATTTGTGGCTCAAAGGCATCATGGACTACTCTTGCAAGCGTTGAACCAGCATTCTTCAAACCAAAAGGCATCCGTATGAAGCGATCGTGCCACATGGTGTGATGAATGCGATTTTCTCTTCATCCTCTTACGCCATGAAGATCGATGATATCGAGAATATCGTCAAGAAATGAAAGCAAATCACATCTAGGCTGTGGAGTCAACAATCTGGTCTATCGTGGCAGGGAAATGGGTCTTTGGGACAAGCTTTATTAACATCTGTGAAGTCAATACAAAGTCTCCATTTCCCATTTGCCTTGCATACAACTACGGATTGGCCAACCCGTGGGATGGAGCACTCCTCTAACAAGGCTGCTGCTTCCGGTTCTTGATCTCTTACGCTATGAACTCTTGGCGCTCCTTTGCTGTTTCACGACTTTTTGCTGCGGGCGGCGCGCGATGAGGACAGACAGCTAAGTGGTGCTCAATTACTTTCACAGGAACACGGGATGTCGGATGGTTGCCATGCAAACACGCCGACATTCGCCCGCGAGAAAGCAACGAGCTCGCCTTCCTATTTAGGGTCAAGCGTGGCGATGGTGAAGGTACCACCGGTGCCGTCCTCCTGGCGGGCACCTTCTTGGTCTTGGTAGACACCATCATCTTCTTGCACTTGCGGTGGAGCTCGATGGTGCGTCCTCGGCGGTGGCGCAGCACACCGAAGAGATGCGCTTGCGGAGTGGGCATCGAGGGCTCTTGCGGACTTGGTCTTCTTCTTCCCGGGAGCTTCATGACAAGTGGTTTCTATCTGTCATGGCTGCTGCATCGGTAAATCTTGTCGGCGCGAGATAAGCGCATCCTTCTTGTCGCCATGGATAGAAATGGCGCTTATCGGGTCGGGCATCTTGAGTAGGTTGTAGGCGTAATGAGAGGCTGCCATGAACTTGGCAAGTCTTTGGGCGACCAAGTATTCCATTGTAGAGGCAATGGGAAATCGGCAACGTCGAATGTGACCCTCTCGGTCCTGAAATTTAACTCACTGCCAAATGTTACCGGCAATGTGATCTTCCCTTTCGGCTTGCTCCTTCCTGGATTGATTCCTTGGAAAGTGCCAGTCTCTTGAGCTGTTGTCGAGGTTTGAAGCTTGGAGCCCTGCGGAGGAGATCGGGTTTAGGCCGGCCCCGCCGTCAACCAACATCTTAGTGACCTTGAGGTTGCGGATAGTTGGTGAGACCAACATCGGCAAGCACCTGACCGCAGTTATGCGACCAGGGTGGTCCTCAATATCGAAGATTATGGGCGTGCTGGACCACTTCAGAGGTCTGCGTGACTCCACGGATGGTTCTGCTGCATTAACCTCACGCATCCATTGCTTGAGTTGGCGGTGCGGTATGCGAGAAGCACCTCCGCCAACAGAAGAACCTCTGTTGCCTTCGAAACTCCTGCTCATCAGCTTCATCGTCTTCCATGTCTTCGTCGTCATCATCGTCTTCATCCTTATCGCGGCGGCGAGGAAGTGCATCTCCTTACGCTGCTTGGCCTTGCATGGCGTCCTCCCGGCCGGGTCTCTTCTTACCGGATGCACCAGCACCTTCCTGGGCCTTCTCCTTGTCTCGCTGCTCGTACTCAGCCTTCTGTAGTTCAACGAGCTGCTCGACTTTCTTGCAGCTCTGGAGATCATGGCCCTTAGTGCGGTGAATCTTCTGATCTTGTTTGTTGGAGCTGTCACCTTGTCGGCGGCAGCCACAGCTTGGCGGTCAGTGTCAGCGGCAACCTCCTTGCCAGAGCTATCAACCTTAGCCTTGTTGGCGCCGCCTCCGTTGCCGGACTGCTCGACAACTAGTACCTCCTTGTTCTTCTTCTTTCTGTTTTTCCGCTGCCGGCTCTTCCTTGCCGAGGCGGTCTCCTCACTGTCAGATTCTGCTCCAACATTCTCTCATGGGAGTCTTCTTCCCTCCTCAGCACGTGCACACTTGTCGGCCAAGGCATACAGCTCACTGACGTCCTTGACTTTGCACATCGCCATCTCCTCTCTCATCCTCACGGTTCCGCGCGTTACGATGAAGCAGCGCTGATCACCTTGGCGGGGTGGACATACGGGATGTTGTAGTGCACTGGACTGAATCTCTGGATGAACTTGCGAGGACTCTCCCTCCTTACAGGCGGCGGTGAAGGTCACTCTCTTGGCCATGAGGCTTGTGGCACTTTGTGAAAGCGCCGACAAGCTGATAGCACAAATCTGCCCAAGAAGATATGGGCTGTCAGCAAGTGCATGAGCCAAGATCGACATTTGGCTTGAGCACGGAGGAAGTAGTTGGCGAGGATCTTGTCGTCTCGTCCCCCGCACTGCACGCGATGGTGTAGAATCTTGAGAACTCCGATGGTGTGTCCTGCCATCATACTTCTACGCACATCGGCAGAAGTTTTTCTTGTCGAGACCCTTTGGACTTGCCGCAGCTCACGGGTGAGCGCAGGGCAACCTACAGCGTCTGACAAGTCGCTGGTTCCCTGGTGCATGCATATCAATAGCGGGCGGCGCGTTGGTCGATTGCGCCGCGCTTCTCTTGGCGCTTCGATGCGGGTTCGGCGTCTTCTTGTTGCCGTTCATAGAACTTGGCGCTGATCGGCGAGCTCGTGGATCCGGCGGCGATGGAGTCGCTGTCGAGGTGGATCGAGGCTGGTGATCTTAGCCTTCGGGAAGGGAGTGCATGGTGGTGTCACCCCGCAGGTCTCGTCGCCACCGGCTCATGCCTTGTCGCCTCGCCGCGGCAAGGCGAAGTTAATTGCCGTGGAGCGTCGCCGTTAGCAAAGCCGATGAGACTTTGGATTGTGACCCTCCATTAAATCGACCTTGTCGGCCGTTGGAGGTAGCCTAAGTAGTTGAGCTCGCCAAGGCCTGCTGGAGTGGTGGGTGGCAATGGCATACGGGCGAGGCAGGATGTGCTCGGACTCTAACCAAGTTAGGAGGAGCAGCATCCATAGCGACAAATACTCGCTTCGTACCAGCATGTTGGCGGCATCGCGGTCTCGAGGCCTCGGGATCCTCCGGCAGCCTTGATCCAACGGCGTATGGTGCTGCGAGCATCATGGCTTTGTCGGTCTCGCGCCTCTTGAGAAGGGCGGTGCGGATTGGACGGCGAAGATTGCGCCGCCTTGTCCTTGGACTGGCGGCGTCGTGGGCTCTCGGCGCGCCCGTTCCTCCGCCCGGCGTCTTCCCACCACTCGTCGGCTCGGTGGTGGTGGGTGTAACATGAGCGGCTCTGCTGCCCCGAAGCCTTCTTCTTGGTGGCATGTTGGCGAATGATGAAGAAACTGTTCGTCTGAGCGCGGATCGAGTTCACACAGCCTCGGCGCCCCCTACAGCGCGCCAAAGATGTCGGGGAAGCTGATCGTGACCCACGAACACCTATGGGACGGGTCCCTTGTGGTTCGATAGAGGCGGAGAATGCACAAAAGCGGATCGGCGATGCACACGAGCAGATTTACCCGGCCGGAGCTCTCGGAGAGATAATACTCTCTGCTGCTTGGTTGATTGTATTCTTGCTAGGGAGCAATGGGAGCTACAAAACCTAGCTTTGAGTGAGTGTTGTCTCGAATGAGTCGAATGAATGGCGAGCCCAACCCTTTCTCGTTGCTCTTGGGCCTCCTTTTATAGGTACAAGGGGTCACCACAGGTGCAAGTAGACAAGGGTAAAATAGGAAAAACAGAGGTTGGTACACGCTTTATACAGTGTCTGATGCCTTATACCTAACTTTCGGCGGCAAGGACAAGAGTAATAAATGCCGTCGATCCACTGAGCGATTACTTGAGGACCGTCAAGTCGCCTCCGTTTGCCACGATGGTAGCTTGTCGGCGCCGCTTATCGCTGCTCCCGCTGGCTGCACAGCCCACTGACCGCGTGCTGGGTAGCCTGGCGACACGTTGGCGGATGAGCTGGGCGGAGATGAAGAGGTTACTGCGCGGCAAGCGCCTTGCATGGCAGAATCCTGTCGGCTCGGGAGCTTGTCGCTCACCAAGCCTTCCAGCAAGCTCCTCTTGCCGGGGTCTTGTTTCCTTCGTGCCTTGAGTGGCCTTCCCGGCAAGCTCCTCTTGCGGGGCCTTGATTACTTTGTTCTTGAATGGCTCCAAAGGGCAGCTGAGACATGGCGGTCACCAGGCCAGCCACACTTGAGTCTTCTGCATTTGTCCAGTGCAGAGTTGAGGTACTAAGGTACCCTACTCTAATACACCGACACTTTGGCAAGCACATTGTGTTGGAAAGATCTGATATATATATATATATATATATATATATATATATATATATATATATATATATATATATATATATATATCAATTAGATTTAAGTTATCATGAACTATTCATTGACATTACCCTTGAGGTAAAAGGTTGGGAGGCAAAACTATAAGCCCCTATCTTTCTCGTGTCGATTAAAGCTTTGAACCCACAAATATCACATGAGTGTTAGCAATTGTGAAAGATTAAATGATAGTTGAGTATGTGGAGTTTGCTGAATCAAAGATCTTACATAGACCCTTCGAAAATAAGATGAATTGCAATTGTTTGATGACTAAGATCACGGTTTGTTAGTTTTCAAGAAAGTTTATGATCTATACTTTAACATGTGAATAGCTACTTACTTGATCATGAGAAGTTTGATGAGTTGAGCTCTTGTTATGATATAATGATGCTAGAAAAAGTGATTGGAACTATCATTGATCAAACTTATGCACTTGCTAGCATTCACACTTCATAAATTATTTCTTTTATCATTTACCTACTCGAGGGCAGTAGGAATTAAGCAGGGATCTTGTCGTCTTCAGCGTATCTATAATTTATAAATATTCATGCCATGTTTATAATAGTTTTATATTATTTTGGTATGATTTGATTAGAACTAACCGGATGACGTTGTTTTCGGTAGAACTACGGTGATGTTGTTGTTGTGCGAAATAAAAGTTCTCGGAATGCGATGAAAATCAGCGGAGAATTTTTACGGAAATATAAAAATCTTTGGAACAAAAATCTATCGGAGGGAGTCCGTGGGCCCCACGAGGGTAAGGGGGTGCCCCTGTGCCTCGTGGACTACCCATGGGGCCCCCTGACTTGTTCTCGACGCCAACCTCTCCTATAAATACCCAAACCTCCAAAAATTAACCTAGGTCGGAAGTTCCGCCGCTGCAAGCCTCTGTAGCCACGAGAAATCAATCTAGGCCCTCTCGGCACCTGCGGGAGGGCCATCATCCTGAAGGCCATGGAGGAGGATCCCGGAGGGGCCATCATCGCCACGAAGGCCAAGGACCAGAGGAAGAACCTCTCCCCATCTAGTGGGGAGGCCATGGAGGAGGAAGCATAAGGGACAGAACCTCTCCTCCTCTCTCTTGGTGGCGCCGGTGTGCCATCGGGAGGGGAATCATCGCCGTGGTGATCGTCTTCATCAACATCGCCATCATCATCAACATCCTCATCTGTTTTACGCGGTCCACTCTCCCGCACCCCATTGTAATCCCTACTTGAACATGGTGCTTTATGCCACATATTATGATCCAATGATGTGTTGCCATCCTATGATGTTTTGAGTAGATATCCTTTGTCTTTGGGTTGATTGATGATCTAGATTGGTATGAGTTGTATGTTTTATTTTGGTGTTGTCCTATGGTGCCCTCCGTGTCGGCATAGCGTGAGGATTCACGATGTAGGGTGTTGAAATCGTCCATGATTAAGCTTATAGTGGGTTGCTTGGTGTGAAGCATAAACCCGAGTAAGGGGTTGTGGCGTATGGGATAAAGGGACTTGATATGTTAATGCTATGGTTGGGTTTTACCTTAATGATCTTTAGTAGTTGCGGATGCTTGCTAGAGTTCAATCATAAGTACATATGATCCAAGCGGAGAAAGTATGTTAGCTTATGCCTCTCCCTCACATGAAATTGCAATGGCGACTACGGTCTTGTTAACAATTGCCTAGGACAATTCCTTTACCGATCCATCATTATTCCATGCTCGCTATTTATAATATTTAGTAATATATTCTAACTTTATGATAACAGCACCTACTTTTATATTTTAGCTCTCGATACCATGCAAAGTTATCCTTTTCATACCCACAACATAGTTTTATTTCTAGTTTCTAGTTGGAAGCAAGCGTTAGATTGTCGTGAAGTCGTGTCGATGACAGATAGGACTTGAGAGAATATTGATCTTACCTTTAGCTCCTTGTGGGTTCGACACTCCATACTTATCACTTCCACCTTTGGGAATTGCTATGATGATTCCCTGCACTTGGGGATTATCACTTCACTCTTTCGTTTTGATTGATCAGCAAGCATATCGATCCGTGAACCTTCACCATCCTTTATTTTACCTTTAATCTTGATCAGAGTGCCAAGGATGCTTTCACATACGTTCTTCTCTACGTGCATGACATCGATGCAGTGACGTACACGTTGAATCTCCCAATAAGGTAATTTCCAGAACACTGATTTCTTCAAAACACTTGACCCTTGGGTGTTTGTTTCACCGTCAAAGGGTGCTTCTTGCCAAGCACAACATTAATTTGTTTAACCATGTTGTGGACCACCTCCCCATCATAGGGTCTTGGGCCCACACCTACCTCTGTTGTACCATCAAATTCAGCTTTCATCTTTACATGCGGGTGATTTTCCGTAGAACCTACAATAGTATAAATACAGTTTTTTGTGAGTTGGGAAAAATCGCTAGCTGTCCTATCCATGCATGTGACACACCCTACATCTCCTTTGTTTTTTTCCCGATGTGTTTCCTAATGCGGCATATCTTGAATGGTGTGCACTAGCATCGCATGTAGATCGAAAATCTCCTTTACGTAAGCATCATAACATTTTCAATGGGCACCACTACAAAAAATACATACGTGATGATACATGTTTGTCACGATGGAGTCGCGTTTTTGTCATGCATGTACATCCATGACAAATTTATAGCGAGAATCAAGATAGTCATACTGTCTTTGTCGTAGAAGTGTTCCATGATATTACCAAAATTATCATCACGGAGTGTCCACTTCCATGACGATAAATCGCGTCCGAAGTGCTTTCGTCAGGGTGACCGACCGTGGCATCCGCAAGTAGCGAACGCCGTTAAGCTATCGGGTCGGGTTTTGGATCCGATAACCCGTTAACAGCCACGACCAATGGGGATTTTCCGTGTAAAATCATCATTGGCTGGAGAAAACTGCGATGTCGGCTCACCGTTGGGACAGATGTCATCCACTCATTGGACGAAGGCGCCTATGATCGTCGACCGTGTGCGCATTAGCGAAGGCCCATTCTGTGAAAAGGCGGCCCATTTGACTTGGTCAAAAGGTGGTGGGCGGCCCATGTAAAGCTTGTTAGCGGCCTATTTGCATATAGCCCATTTGACTGCTAACCCAAGGCCCATTCGCCTATCCGAATTAGGCCCGATGGCGTCATCTGGGCCGCAATATGATCAGCCCGTTTTCGCCGGCCCATGTATGGCCCATGGCGTCTTCGGCCCATATGAGGCCCTATGTAACTCTTGGCCTATTAACACCGTGGTGGCGGCCCATAATGAGCGGTGTATTCTGTACACCCATTAACGGCCGTGGTGGCGGCCCGTAATGAACGATGTATCACTTTATACCCATTAAGGGCGGTTATTCCGTTGGGCGTTCCCATCCATGTTATCTTCGGCCTTCTCGAGCCCATTCATTCTTGGGCTCATTTCCGGCTATCGTTTACTTATGGCCCGTTCTTGTCATTTTACGCTTATGGGCCAAATTCAGCCCGTGGTTCTGATCGGCCCGTTTGTGGTCCGTTAACACGTTGGGCGTTTTCATAGCGTCATGAAATCGGCCTATGCGATGGCCCGTTATGGTGACCCATGAGCAGACGATTCCAACTCTAGCCCGTTCTGGCCATAATCTGACTTTATTATTGGCCCATGTTTGTGTCGATCATCTTGCCCGTATAAGGCCCATTGATGACCGCGGACCGTAGAAGGCCCATTGTTTCTGCGGCCGTAGAAGGCCCATTGTTTCTGACCCGTGGAAGGCCCATTGTTTATATGGCCGAAGAAGGCCCACTATTTCTGACCCGTGGGTGCGGTGTCACTCTGATAAATATTAGCCCATGGTTATTGTGGCCTAGTTTTAAAAAATAGGTTATTGCAGCCACTAGCAAACCGCAAAAAAAGCTACTGCGACTACAAGCAAACAAATAAACAAGACAACAAGGAAATAAATAAGCAAGCAACTTACACTAGGCTATCACGTCTATTACATATTACATCCTTTGGGCATCAAAGTTAGCCACCGGTGCAAATATAGGGAACACT
This sequence comes from Aegilops longissima, assembly GCA_021605205.1. Taxonomy (NCBI): domain Eukaryota; kingdom Viridiplantae; phylum Streptophyta; class Magnoliopsida; order Poales; family Poaceae; genus Aegilops; species Aegilops longissima. The sequence goes on from CM038677.1 coordinate 337,351,212, forward strand.
GACATATAAGCGCGCAGACAAAACAAGTCGAAGCTGAAACCACTTGAAGATCTCAAGAAACAATATCTGGGTACCCATAATCTTTGGCAAGATGCTTAGCAAGCTTATTAACTTTCTCTTGTTTGGCGCTTAAGTCCTCCGGCTTTTCTTTGTTGCACGAAAGTATGCATCTGAATTCTCGAGGGACTTCCTCGGTCCTTGACTTCTGTCGCATAACATATGATCGATGTCTTTCAACTTGAAGTTGAGACTCAAGCGAACTGATTCGAACAGCGAGTTGAAGAGCTGGTGCGGCGGTGGTAGTCGATAACTCGAACACTACATCAAGACAGGACTTTGGGGTTGTCTCGGTGTCTTGATATAGTTTTATCAGCTTTCTTGGAGACCAACAGGGATGTCTAACTATCTTGAACCTTATCGCATTACTTCCTTTACCATTGCATAACAAGGTACTCTTCTCCAATATTTTATCCAGCGTTCTAGAAGAAACAAACAAACACATCTCAGGTTTACAATGTAGTATATGAAACTCATTTTGGTAAACCAGTTCGGTAGTAAGGTGGACGGGATAATGACATGAAACAAACATATATCTATGTAGTATGGTCCTTTGTATGGTCTATCTCATTCTAGTTTATGTTGCCAAATCAAGATAGATCTGATTGAATCATATCTATTTAAGACAAAGCAGCATAGACAGAATATAAGTGTGGGAAACTACACAACAATAACAACACTTGTAATGTGCATGGCATGAGAACATAACTGTTTATTCAATTGAAACTGAAATCAACATAGAGCAAGTTACAACGACAAACAGCCAAACACGTTGAAGAAACAGGTTTAAAACATACATTGCGCCATTGGAGTTTCAATTGCATCCTTCAAATTTTAAATTGGTTGGTATCGATGCATCTGATGATGCAAGAGCAAAGTAGTATGAACCATAGCTACGGAACGACACGAGAACAATTCTTCTTACCTTTAAGCGTTGACTTGGGTTGGAGTGGTGGTCCTCGTGATTTAGGAACTGCAGTTGCCTTACTAACTGCTTGTGTTTGGGTGCTCTGTAGTGGAGGCGGTCTTTGTGTCAATGGGAGCTGGGTGTCTATCTCTTTGGGGTTGGGGTTAGAAGGGGTGTAGCTGGTTCTCTGTCCAAGCTGGGTAGGGGTACAATCTGCATGAGTGTGGGTTATGTGTGGTGGGGCTGATTCTTGGGCAAGTACAACCGTGGTTCTATCTGCATCGACAGGTAGCACGATCTTTTCGAAGACCGTGTTTTACTCCCACGAATCTGCCATCACTCCCTCAATTGAAATGGCTGATAAACAAGAAAAGTAATTGAATGTCTGAGACATTGTAAGATGAGCAGTGCAATGGATAGTAGGGAAGAAAGCAGGGCATGAAATAATTCACATTTATGTTGTCTAAGCAAAGCAGAATAGCAGGACATAATTTCACATATATGATGGCTAATTAAAAAGGATAGCATGACACAATTTCACATGTATGATGGCTTATGACATACTTCAAAATATGATGACTATGTAAGCAGGATGACATGATATAACTATCGATGTGTCTATTAAAGTGGTTGGCATGCCATAAATCACAAACATGCGTCGATGGAAACATGATGCCATGATATAATTCACGGATAGAATGACATAATTTAAAATATGATGACTATGTAAGCAGGATGAGATGATATAACTATATCATGTCTTTAGAAAATGGGTTTGCATGCCATAATTCAGATACATCTGTCTATGTAAACATCATGGCATGACATAATTCAAATATATGATTTATATACTAAGGAAGTGAGCGGAGGGCAATTGCATATATGATGTGTCAACTAAGGAGATGGCATTCAATATTGTGTATATGATGTAAAAATAAGCATTGCAATACAACATATGCATTATATGAGTAATATAACCTGCCAAGTTTGAGCATACACCTCGGGGATAATAGGACTGGTCATACGCCTCTGAATCCTCCTATGAAGAGCTATCTGTAACCAACAAGATATCTACTTCAGCGAGGTAGCATTATCTGCTCTAAAGACCTTGTTTTCACTCAGATTTCTCCATCACCAATTCAAATGGCTGATGCAGGAAGAGAAGTTGAATATACAAACATTGTCGACAAAAGCAATGAGAAATACAAAAAAAGACGGACATGATATAATTCACATATATGGCGCTTGCCTAAACAACATGGCATTGCCTAATTCACATACATAATGCCTTGCAACAAGATAACATTGCATAATTCACATATATAATGTCTTGCAACAAGATGGCATTCCATAATTCACATATATGGTAATTAGACACTAAGCGGTGGCATTCACACAAAGCATGTCTAAACTAAGCAAATGACATAGCAATGCAAGATACCATACATACGATATGAGTAACATAACCTGCCAAGTTAGGGCATGCACCTCGGGGAAATATGGTGGTCATCGTCTTTGAATCCTCCTCACGAGGAGCTATCGATGACCGACAAGACATGCGCCGTCGAGATAGCATTATGCGCTCTGAAGACCTTGTTTCCCTCCAGATTTTTCCATGACCGTGCGAATGGCTAATGCACAGGAAGAGTAATTGAATGTACTAAAATTGTTGACAAATTTAACACATAATAAAAAATGATGGCATGATATAATTCACATATAAGATGGTGGCTAACAGGGTGGCATTGCAAAATTCACATATATGATGCTGGCTAGACAAGATGGCATTGCATGATTCACATATACGATAAAGAAACAAAAGCAGATGGCATTGACACAAAGCATGTCTAAACTAAGCGGATGACATCTTTAATGTATCGATAAGCAATGCAAGGCACCATATGCATGATATTACCATAATCGGCATGCCAAGTTAGAGTGAAGACCTCATGGGGTAAATAGGGTGGTCTTCTCATACGAATCCCCTCGAGCAGTTATCTTCCTCTTGATTACGATCCGAAATGGGTGGAGGGGCTGCCTTTGCGCCCACCATGGAGCAGCGTCGCATGAAATTTTATTGCCACGCATAGGCTCGTCTCTTTTGCTCTGAATGATCAGTTCCATTGTGTACAATAAGCGGCATGCATAGGAATAAAACATAGTGAGATTATGTAAGGAGTGCATGCACAAATCCGAGTAATGGTAGCAAGCGTGGATAGACCCAAAACCAATGATAGCGAGGCGGATAATAGCTTTAGTTAAAAATACAGATAATGGCTCCTTTAATGTTTGTTTGCACCCAACATGAAACTCATAGTAGACACGGAGATTAACGGATAGTAGGCAGATAATCTTGATTGCTGCCCCAATATGTACCCACAACCATTTAAAACTCAAGTTTCAGCACTAGTTTGGACTGACTCGAGTCTAATAGGTGAACACGGCGATAATGTAGCATGTCATCATATTAAGCGGCGCATAATGTAGCGGAACACGGAAGAGTGTGACCTCTCTTGCGGACCGTGCGATCCTCAAGGTCATCTGCTTTCGATTGATGATGGTAATGCGGTTATCGTGGTTGCAATATTCAGTTTAGACGATTAGCCCGGTTTGGGCGCACTAGCAAGGTGAGGCTACGTCGGTCGAAACTGAACCTAACTATCAAACTGAATTTTCTTTGTCGAAACTGAATTTTCTCTGTCGGCCCGAGCACTAGCAAGGTGAGGCTACGTCGGTCGGTGACTTTTTCATCTCTGGTGGATCAATTTTGCAGCCGTTGAATCACGAAATCAAGGGCCTGCGGTTCATCTTCAACCTCCATCCCCCGAGCCGCCAGACCACCACCGGCTAAACAGCCCCCCGCCGCGCATGACGCGGTGTCGCCGCCCGCCCGCCCAACACTCCCCACCGCGGTTCACCTCCGCCCCGGCCATCCCTCTAGGCCCCCTCGTGCCGAGCTTTTTCTCCGGCGATCCCCATGATACCGCCCCGCCACCGTCGGCGACCACCGCCCCCATCCTGAACCCTAAGATAGATAGTGGGGTACCTCTCCAGCGAGCCCCCCTCCCCACTGCGGCTGGTTCTTCCTTCACCCGGCAAGCCCACCCCTTCGAAATCGACTGACCCAAAAGTCGATTCAGTCGACTAAAGTGTAGCCAAATCGGAGCAGCATCATGAAAGCAAGAGCAAGAGCGAGAAGCAGCGAAACAAAGCAATAAAGAAGCAGACCGAGGCGGGGGACCGAGAGCAAAGCGGAGCAGCAGCATGGCGAGAGCTAAAGCAGCGGCAGATCCTACGGATGTGGGCGTCGCCGCCGAGGAAGCGGCGCCGTGGAGAAAGTGGCGGTGACGCCGCCGTGGATGGAGCAGCGCCGTGTCATTTCGGGACGGCTGGCAGCACCGTTAGATCGAATCAAGAAGAAAATCGGCGATTAGTTATCGGGCCCAATATGCGACCCTATCCAAAAGGAACTCGAAGGTCCACCAAGGATAGACCGCATATTGAAGCGCTTTGCAAGGTGGATATCATTACATCAACATTACATAATAGATGGGGATACATACATAAGGCACAAATGCCACAAGAATACATCAACATCATACAAGAGATCAACATCCCACTACGGATGAAACGAAGCGAAACTCAAGCGACATCCACCACTGCTAGCCGGGCTGCCGACACTGGAACCTATCCCCTGATCGAAGAAGAAGCGGAAGGAGAACTCAGCGCAAGCAAGCATCGCTCTCGCGTCATGATCATCGTGAAACCTGTACCTGCAACTGGTGGTGTAGTAATCTGTGAGCCACGAGGACTCGGCAATCCCATTACCATGGGTATCAAGACTAGCAAAGCTTAATGGGAAAGGAAGGGGTAAAGTGGTGAGGTTGCAGCAGCGACTAAGCATATCGGTGGCTAACATACGCAAATGAGGCGAGAAGAGAAACAAAGGCAGCGTCGTCAACTAGTAATGATCAAGAAGTGATCACGAACTCCTACTTCGTCATACATAACCCGAAACCGTGTTCTCCTCTCGATCAACCCGAAAAGAGACACTCACGATTCGCTACGGTTGGTGTATTTTAGGAGAGTTTGCTTGAGTTTACTACAACCGGATATTAACAAATTCCCATCGCCACATAACCGCGGGCACGGCTTTGAAAGTTCAAACCCTGCGGGGTGTCCCAACAACCCATGATAAGCTCTCGCGATCAACGAAGGATATTCCTTCTCCCGGGAAGACCCGATCGGTCTCGGAATCCGGCTACAAGACATTCGACAGCAATAAAACAAGTCCAGCAAGACCTCGGCGTCTGACACCACGATAGTAGCGCGGCGTATCTCGTCTCGAGCCACGACCGGATAAGCTAAGCGTCAGGTACCGGCGTAACCCAAGTTGCCAAGGGATGGTCCCATACGGTGCTCTAGTTTGGACCAACGCTTAGACAAGCACGGCCGGGAGGGTAAATAAAGATGACCCTCGGGATCGCGACTCCCAAGGGAAAAAGGCTAGGTGAGGCAAATGTAAAACCAATGTTGGGCCTTCTTTGGAAAAGTCTTATTCAAAGCGAACTGTCAAGGGGTCCCATAAATCACCCGACCGCGTTAGGGGCGCAAAATCCGGGAACATAATACCGATATGGCGGAAACTAGAGGCGGCAAGAGTGGAACAAAACACCAGGCATAAGGCGAGCCTTCCACCCTTTACCAAGTATATAGATGCATTAATTAAATAAGATATATTGTGATATCCCAACAAGTAAACATGTTCCAACAAGGAACAACATCTCCATGTTCAACAAGGAACAAACTTCATCTTCTGCAACTAACAACGCTATAAGAGGGGCTGAGCAAAGCAGTAACATAGCCAAACAACGGTTTGCTAGGAAGGGTGAAAAAGGTTAGAGGCTGACATGGCAATTTGGGATGGCTTGAGCGACAAGTGATAGGTAGCGCAGCATAGCGATAGAAACGAAGCAACTAGCATAGCAATGATAGTAGTGAGATCCAGGGTAGCGGTCATCTTGCCTGAAATCCATAAGGAAGAAAACGAGTCCATGAAGAAGATGAGCGGATGAAGCCGAACCAAGCGTGAGCGAGCGAATCCTCACGATGCATAGCAAGCAGGAACTAACAAGAAGAAGCACACAACATAGTAAACACTCCACACATGAACAAGACATGATGCACAACCAAGCATGATGCATGACAAAGCTACATGAAGCTACTCATGGCAAGAGATGATGCAAACAAGAGCAACACATCAAGACAAGTTTAAATGAGGCCGGGAACAACATATAACAATTCCGGTAAGTCCTCATATGCAAATTTCAAAATTGGTCCAGATCTGAACAAACCTTATGTTAAATTTGTTAAAAAACAATTTAAAATGCACCACGATGATCTACACGAAATTCTAGTCAAGTTACATATAAAGTTCATTAGATTGAGACTCGGCCTAGAAGATATGAGCAAAACAAGGTAAGCATGGCATTGATGCAAAATGCATAAAACATCAAGCAAACACCTCAAAACATGGATGCAACATGATAATATGAAACTACATGCAAAATCAAGCAAGTTTCATATAGAGCACACTCAAAAGCGAACAGCGGTTCAACACATACACCCTATACAAGTTATAGCAACAATCTGTCCAAAACAGCAAGTAGGCATATTGCAAGCATCAAAACAACATGCTACAAGACCTCAACGAAATAACAAAAGGCATGGGCATGATGTACAGGTAAAGCATTACAAAACATGAACACTGAGCTATCTCCAAAATCACTAGAACATGCTCAAAAACACATGGCAAGATTGCAAGTAATAACAGTTTCAGGCATTGGCAGAAATAACATCAGGTTGCAATGCTTAGAGCTATCAAACAACATGTTACAGGAACTTAACATGGCAAACAAAGGCATGGCATGAATCTACTCAAAGCATAGAACAAAAGTCCTTTAGTGACCATAAGCCAAAAAGGATCAGAAAATATAGTAACACCCATGTCAATATCGAAAGTTTCGTTAACAGATTCAGCAACATGGCATGTCAAAAACTGATAACAAGTAGGCATGTTTACAAGATCAATGCACTCACTACAGAGCCTTATATGAAACACTAAGCATACATACATCAAGAATACATGGCCTAGAAGACATACATGGCAAGAACAATAACATAGCATACATGGATCAACCATAACAACCTTGGCAAAATTGAATAACATGTATACAATCTGCCAGGAAACATTTGATAGCAAAAGTAGAGCTCGATTGACTCAAGCTATGTCACTCCATAATTTCAAACAAGGGCATGGATGGATAGAGCAAAACATTTTTAACAAAACATCCTTACTGAAGTATCTCAAAATAAGCATGGATCTATCGGTAGCATCAAGTTAACATGGCATCAAAATAACAGCAAACAGGGCTGAAATCAGCAACATCAAGACACCTAGTTTGCATGCTTGTGCTAGTCACCACATAGATCACAAAAATACATAGCATACACCCCTGGAAAGATGGCATGGCATATTACAAAACACATGTAGGGCTCAAGTCCATAGGATGCACACATCAATCATGGCAAAAAAAACAAAAGTGCAAGTTCTGTTAAGAAACAGAAACTAACAACACATAGCACTCTTCTAACAGCATTTCGGGCATTAAGATGAGCTCAAATGAAAATGATGCAATGAGATGAAATGATCTACTCTTCGAGACGAACATTTTGACATATTACACGCATAAAACGGACAGCGATGACAGAGATACGATGCAACGAAAATGCAATAAAATATGCAACAATTCAGGGGACTTAGCAGTATTTGAAAAAAAAACAGCGTGAGCGCGACTTAGTTATACTACATGCAGGCGGGATTTACTGGGCTCTCACCATGCGGGCTTCGGCCCAGTGAAGGAGAGGCCTGGCAGGCAGATTGGCGAGGCAAGTGGGCGGCGAGCGGGCAGGGCCACGTGGCGGGTCAGCCTGCAGGTGGATCGGGCTCCTCCCGATCGGTCCCAGACAGCCAGCGGCGACCTCCAGCGAGTCGCGGGACTCAGCCTGGCGAGGCGAAAAAGGGCAGCGGGCAATGGAAACTCGGCCGCGGGAACCAGCGGATCTGGCCGGCGGTGCGGATCAAGCGGCGCGGCGAAGCTCAGGCAGGTGGCGGATCCACAGGAGCAGGAGGAGTTAGAGAGGAGGAGAAAAGCGGCAGGGAGAAGGGAGAGGCGGCGCTGGCTGTGGCGGGACTCGAGGAGCCGGCCGGCCGGAAAGGCGGCAGGCGGTCCGGTCTGCAGTGACGAGGGGCATGGCAGCGAGACCGTCGTCGGTGGCGGCGTCGAGCGCCGAGTCTTGAATGGCGGGCTCCTCGGTCAGATCGGGGCCAGGCGGGCCTCGCCGGCAGGCAGGAGGGCCTCTTGTGAGGAGGGGCCTTGAGGGACACGTGGCCAGCCTGGTTGGCTGCTGGTATTGGCGGCGCCAAGTGGCGAGAGGGAGCGGGTGGCGGAAGCGGAGGTGGGAGGCGGTGATGATTGGGGCGAGATTCGAGGAGGAGGAAGACCGGAGGTAGGTGGAGGCCAAAAATGGCATGAGGGGTTCTATAAATAGCAGTTTTGGCTAGGGTTTGGTCTGGGGGTTTGAACCCTCCGTCGTGATCAGACGGTTCGAGACGAGAGAGGTGGGTTGGCCTAGGTGGGCTGCAAGAGACCGTCTAGAAGGCCTCGGCGGAGAAGAGAGGAGAAGTGAGGCCGGGGACTGTTAGGAGACCGAAGCGTCCGGCGAGAATACCGGCAGCGATGCCGCTATAAATTTAACGATTGGGCTATCAAGCGAGCTCGAATCGTGAAACTTGACAGGCGGTCTACGGTGCTATACCAAGGCCGCTTGACAAACCTCGAGCCATTCGAGAAAGTTTAATACCCACACATGAAAAGAGGTAAAAGGCGGCGGGAGACATAGGAGTGCGGATTGCAAAAGCGAACAACGGGAAAATGCTCGGATGCATGAGGCGAACATGTATGCAAAATGAAATGCACATGATGACACGATATGAAATGCATATGATGACATGGCAAGAAGCAACACGCATAAGCAAATGACATAGCAAGCGACGGCGAATGGTAGCGGACACAGGCGCATCGAATCAGGCGTTACAACACTCCTCCACTAACAAGAGATCTCGTCCGAGATCTTAGGACCGAACGGAAGAAAAGGATGAGGTGAAACAAGAACTCAAGAGAAGAAAAAAAGAATCGAGAGTACTCGAGAAGAAAAGAGGAGCAGCGAGAATGGCGAGAATCAAAAGCTCACGGAATCGGATAGGCTATGAAACAACTCGTTCTAACGGAGTGGTTAGAATGAGAAAAAACGAATAAGACTGAAAGGATTTAGGCAGCACACGGTTGAACAAGGAAAGAGTTGGAACTGAGTTTGACAAAATGGAGCGATAGTTGGCGAGGTGGAACAACACAATGCCTCGGAAGAATTGAAAGAATTGAATGAAAATAACTTAGAAGGAATGATTGGTGGAGTTGTTGAGAAAATCAACAACGAAAGAATAAACTTGTTGTGGACTTATAGATAACATCTCAAGATCATAAGGTGATAACCAACATAAGCGGAAATGCTTTGATAGCTGAGAAGAGCGAAGAAATGCAAAGCTCCACTTCAAAGGAATCGGAGAATTAATTGCACTTGAGATGCGAGAAGAAAAGATAATTGAACTCCGCCAACAAAATCTTGATGAACTCTTGAAGAAATGAATTAAATCATGAAGATCCACCATGAAGAAGTCCGGTAACAAAAAGGATGATGAGATAGAATGAAAGGATGAAAGAATAAGATGAGCCTTGCGATGATTTAGATGGGGGTTCCGACGAAATGGCCGAGAAAATTGAACTCCGGAAAAGAAAAAGATGAAACACTTGGAACTAGAATTTATTCATCAAGAACAAACTCCGAAGGAAGGGATAAATCACTTGGATGAAATAAGAATAAGATTTATTGTATGCTTATCCTTCATCAAATTAAATTGATGACCAACAATGGATTTTTGCAAATTACTTATTCTTCTTGAAAAAGGATTGAGAAGTGACGTATCGCGAACTTGAGAAGGTCTTCATGAACCACCGGTAGGATTGGAAAGAATGAATGGATTACTGTGATAATCAAAGAAAAAGAATCTTGAACGAACCACCGTTAGAATTCGAAAATGACTGATGAAAGAGGATGAACCACCGGGAAGAATAAGAAAAACAAATATGCTCGAAGGGATTTAGATGCAAAAGAACAAAGAGATCATGAGCTGATTAAAGAACACTTGAATGAAGCTCCGGGATAAATAGAGAACGATAACTGGAATGATGGCCTCCGGCGAAAAGAAATAGAAATCAACTTCTGAAATACTCGGATGGATGAAAAGAATTACTGGCTGGAAACAACTAGATAGGATAACATCGAGCTAGCAACATGAATCTCCGGAGAGCGGACAAGATTTAAGAGAAACTCTACCGGTCTTCAAATGATGATGAAACACCACCAAAATTCTGAGGTACTCCGGAGAATGAAAACAAAGGGTTGAGCCAACGATAAAAATGATTTTGAAAGAGATATCGGGAAGGCGTCGTGATGAAATTCATTCTTCGTCAAACTTCAAAGAACTTTAGAATAACTCCGGAATAATTAGAAGAGTCAGGTAAGATCCTGGGAAAAGACCTGTGGGTTAGGGCCCACTAAAAGAAAACACCGTTGAAAAGGGATGATAACAGATAGATGATGCACCGGAACAAATGGAATATTTGAATGAGGTGATAACCTTGAATTAATTGGAACACAGACGAATCTCCTGAGATGTCTTGAGCACTCCGGAAGGATAAACTGGCGAGAGACAAATGAGCAAAGAGAACACTTGATCCCAAAGAAAAGAATGTGATCAACTCGAAAAAATTTGAATTGAGTGCACCGGAAAAAGAAAGGGATGAAGAATCTCAAACAAAAGAGAATTCACCGGTTGAAATAATTGAGGGAAGACTGAAGAGACTCCGTACGAATGAAATTGATGGTCGAAATAGACTCAAACTCCGGGAATAAAAAGGGTGGGAGGCGGGAAAACAAAGGTAACTTGGAAGGAAATCGCGAATATCTTGAAGAAAACACGGTTGAAATCATTGAAGAAAGAAAACAAAGACTTATACAGTAGAATGGATAATCGACTACGGACTCCGACTACGAGATGAAAAGGGTGGGCGGGTGGGAAAAAACAAGGACAACCGGACGGAGAAATAACATCGATCGAAAAAGCTGAGATTGAACTCAAAGATGAAGAGGCTCGAGTCAACTTGACGAAATGCACGGATGAAAAGAGCTGAGGGCCAACGATCGGAAAACCAACTGCGTGAACCTAAGGAAAAATTTGAATGGGAAGAGGAGTAGTTCAAAACACCTCGTCAAGATTCCTCACCGAGGCGATGAAGGCGGAGGAGGTAAAAAGAATTCCTACTCTCGATATAACTAGACTCAGAAATCAGTTTTATTCTAGACTCAAACAACGGCCAAACTACCGATCAATCAAGGGGCTCCTAGGGTCGAGTCGAGGCTCGATACCAACTTATCACGCCCAATATCGACCCTATCCAAAAGGAACTCGAAGGTCCCACCAAGATAGACCCGCATATTGAAGCGCTTTACAAGGTGGATATCATTACATCAACATTACATAATAGATGGGGATACATACATAAGGCACAAATGCCACAAGAATACATCAACATCATACAAGAGATCAACATCCGACTACGGATGAAACATAAACAGAAACTCAAGCGACATCCACCCTGCTAGCCAGGCTACCGACACGGAACCTATCCCTGATCGAAGAAGAAGCGGAAGGAGAACTCAGCGCAAGCAAGCATCGCTCTCGCGTCATGATCATCATAAAACCTGTACACTGGCTGGTGGTGTAGTAATCTGTGAGCCACGAGGACTCAGCAATCCCATTACCATGGGTATCAAGACTAGCAAAGCTTAATGGGAAAGGAAGGGGTAAAGTGGTGAGGTTGCAGCAGCGACTAAGCATATCGGTGGCTAACATACGCAAATGAGGCGAGAAGAGAAACAAAGGCAGTCGTCAACTAGTAATGATCAAGAAGTGATCACGAACTCCTACTTCGTCATACATAACCCGAAACCGTGTTCTCCTCTCGATCAACCCGAAAAGAGACACTCACGATTCGCTACGGTTGGTGTATTTTAGGAGAGTTTGCTTGAGTTTACTACAACGGATATTAACAAATTCCCATCGCCACATAACGCGGGCACGGCTTTGAAAGTTCAAACCCTGCGGGGTGTCCCAACAACCCATGATAAGCTCTCGCGATCAACGAAGGATATTCCTTCTCCCGGGAAGACCGATCAGTCTCGGAATCCGGCTACAAGACATTCGACGACAATAAAACAAGTCCAGCAAGACCTCGGCGTGCCGACACCACGATAGTAGCAGCAGCGTATCTCGTCTCGAGCCACGACCGGATAAGCTAAGCGTCTGAGTACCGGCGTAACCCAAGTTGCCAAGGGATGGTCCATACGGTGCTCTAGTTTGGACCAGCGCTTAGACAAGCAGCGGCCGGGAGGGTAAATAAAGATGACCCTCGGGATCGCGACTCCCAAGGGAAAAAAGGCTAGGTGAGGCAAATGTAAAACCAATGTTGGGCCTTCTTGGAAAAGTCTTATTCAAAGCGAACTGTCAAGGGGTCCCATAAATCACCCGACCGCGTTAGGGGCGCAAAATCCGGGAACATAATACCGATATGGCGGAAACTAGAGGCGGCAAGAGTGGAACAAAACACCAGGCATAAGGCCGAGCCTTCCACCCTTTACCAAGTATATAGATGCATTAATTAAATAAGATATATTGTGATATCCCAACAAGTAAACATGTTCCAACAAGGAACAACATCTCCATGTTCAACAAGGAACAAACTTCATCTTCACCTGCAACTAACAACGCTATAAGAGGGCTGAGAAAAGCGGTAACATAGCCAAACAACGGTTTGCTAGGAAGGGTGAAAAAGGTTAGAGGCTGACATGGCAATTTGGGATGGCTTGAGCAGCAAGTGATAGGTAGCGCAGCATAGCGATAGAAACGAAGCAACTAGCATAGCAATGATAGTAGTGAGATCCAGGGTAGCGGTCATCTTGCCGAAATCCATAAGGAAGAAGAAGCGAGTCCATGAAGAAGATGAGCGGATGAAGCGAACCAAGCGTGAGCGAGCGAATCCTCACGATCATAGCAAGCAGGAACTAACAAGAAGAAGCACACAACATAGTAAACACTCCACACATGAACAAGACATGATGCACAACCAAGCATGATGCATGACAAAGCTACATGAAGCTACTCATGGCAAGAGATGATGCAAACAAGAGCAACACATCAAGACAAGTTTAAATGAGGTCGGGAACAACATATAACAATTCCGGTAAGTCCTCATATGCAAATTTCAAAATTGGTCCAGATCTGAATAAACCTTATGTTAAAGTTGTTAAACAGCAATTTAAAATGCACCACGATGATCTCACGAAATTCTAGTCAAGTTACATATAAAGTTCATTAGATTAAGACTCTGCCTAGAAGATATGAGCAAAACAAAATAAGCATGGCATTGATGCAAAATGCATAAAAACATCAAGCAAACACCTCAAAACATGGATGCAACATGATAATATGAAACTACATGCAAAATCAAGCAAGTTTCATATAGAGCACACTCAAAAGCGAACAGCGGTTCAACACATACACCCTATACAAGTTATAGCAACAATCTGTCCAAAACAGCAAGTAGGCATATTGCAAGCATCAAAACAACATGCTACAAGACCTCAACGAAATAAAAAAAGGCATGGGCATGATTTACAGGTAAAGCATTACAAAACATGAACACTGAGCTATCTCCAAAATCACTAGAACATGCTCAAAAACACATGGCAAGATTGCAAGTAATAACAGTTTCAGGCATTGGCAGAAATAACATCAGGTTGCAATGCTTAGAGCTATCAAACAACATGTTACAGGAACTTAACATGGCAAACAAAGGCATGGCATGAATCTACTCAAAGCATAGAACAAAAGTCCTTTAGTGACCATAAGCCAAAAGGATCAGAAAATATAGTAACACCCATGTCAATATCGAAAGTTTCGTTAACAGATTCAGCAACATGGCATGTCAAAAACTGATAACAAGTAGGCATGTTTACAAGATCAATGCACTCACTACAGAGCCTTATATGAAAAACTAAGCATACATACATCAAGAAGACATGGCCTAGAAGACATACATGGCAAGAACAATAACATAGCATACATGGATCAACCACAACAACCTTGGCAAAATTGAATAACATGTATACAATCTGCTAGGAAACATTTGATAGCAAAAGTAGAGCTCGATTGACTCAAGCTATGTCACTCCATAATTTCAAACAAGGGCATGGATGGATATATCAAAACATTTTAACAAAACATCCTTACTGAAGTATCTCAAAATAAGCATGGATCTATCGGTAGCATCAAGTTAACATGGCATCAAAATAACAGCAAACAGGGCTGAAATCAGCAACATCAAGACACCTAGTTTGCATGCTTGTGCTAGTCACCACATAGATCACAAAATACATGGCATACACCCCTGGAAAGATGGCATGGCATATTACAAAACACATGTAGGGCTCAAGTCCATAGGATGCACACATCAATCATGGCAAAAAAAAACAAAAGTGCAAGTTCTGTTAAGAAACAGAAACTAACAACACATAGCACTCTTCTAACAGCATTTCGGGCATTAAGATGAGCTCAAATGAAAATGATGCAATGAGATGAAATGATCTACTCTTGAGACGAACATTTTGACATATTACCGCAGCAAAAGCAGACAGCGATGACAGAGATACGATGCAGCGAAAATGCAATAAAATATGCAACAATTCAGGGACTTAGCAGTATTTGAAAAAAAACAGCGTGGTAGCGACTTAGATTATGTTGGGGAGCGTAGTAATTTCAAAAATTTTCCTCACGATCACGCAAGATCATGGTGATGCATAGCGAGATGAGAGTGTTGTCTCGTACCCTCGTGAACCAACAGCGAAGCGTTGGCATAGCGTAGAGGAAGTAGTCGTACTTCTTCCCGATCCAACCGATCAAGTACCGAGCGTCGGCACCTCGAGTTCTGCACCGTTCAGCTCGATGGCGTCCCTCGAACTCGATCCAGCCGAGTGTTGAGGAGAGTTTAAATCGACCTGACGGCGTGGTGGCGATGATGATGTTCCACGTAGCGAGGGCCGCCTAAGCTCATAGCGGTATATTCGAGGTGTAGTTTGGTGGAAGGGGCACCGCTGCGGCTGAGAGCGATCTCAATGATCAACTTGTGTGTCATGGGGTGCCCCCTGCCCTGTATATAAAGGAGGGAAGGGAGGGGCTGGCCGGCCAAGGAGAGGTGCGCCGGGGTGTCCTACTCCTACTAGGGTAGGATTCCCCCCAAATCCTAGTCAACTAGGTTTCCCCAAGTGGGAAGGGAGAGAGAGAGAGCGCCTTCTCCTAGTCCTAATAGGACTAGGGAAGGGGAAGGTCTGACCAGCACTATGGCCCCTTTTCTCTTTCCCACTAAGGCCCATCATGGCCCATTGACCCCCGGGGGTTCCGGTAACCCTCGGTACTCGTAAAATTCCCAATTTCACCGGAGTGATTCGGAATCAAACATAGGCTTCAATATATCAATCTTTATGTCTCGACCATTTGAGACTCCTCGTCATGTCCGTGATCTCATCCGGGACTCGAACAACCTTGGTACATCAATATCATATAAACTCATAATAAGCATCATCGAAGCGTTAAGCGTGCGGACCCTACGGGTTCGAGAACTATGTAGACATGACCGAGACACCTCTCGGTCAATAACCAATAAGCGGGACCTGGATGCCCATATTGGCTCCTACATATTCTCTGAAGATCTTTATCGGTCAGACCGCATAACAACATCGTTGTTCCCTTTGTCATCGGTATGTTACTTGCCGAGATTGATCGTCGGTATCAATACCTAGTTCAATCTCGTTCTTGGCAAGTCTCTTTTCTCGTTCGTAATACATCATCTCACAACTAACACATTTAGTTGCAATGCTTGCAAGGCTTATGTGATGTGCATTACGAGAGGGCCAGAGATACCTCTCCAGGCAATCGGAGTGACAAATCCTAATCTCGAAATATGCCAACCCAACATGTACCTTGGAGACACCTGTTATGTACCTTTATAATCACCCGATTCGTTGTGGCGTTTGGTAGCACCAAAGTGTTCCTCGGGCAAGCAGGAGTTGCATAATCTCATAGTCATAGGAACATGTATAAGTCATGAAGAAAAGCACTAGCAACAAACTATACGATCGGTGCTATGCTAATGGAATGGGTCATGTCAATCAGATCATTCAACTAATGATGTGACCTTGTTAATCAAATAACAACTCCTTGTTCATGGTTAGGAAACATAACCATCTTTGATTAACAAGCTAGTCAAAGTAGAGGCATACTAGTGACATCTTGTTTGTCTATATATTCACACATGTATTATGTTTCCGGTTAATACAATTCTAGCATGAATAATAAACATTTATCATGATATAAGGAAATAAATAATAACTTTTATTATTGCCTCTAGGGCATATTTCCTTGATCTCCCACTTGCACTAGAGTCAATAATCTAGTTCACATCGCCATGTGATTTAACATCAATAGTTCACATCTATATGTGGTTAACACCCATAGTTCACATCGATATGTGATTAACACCCAAAGAGTACTAAGGTGTGATCATGTTTTGCTTGTGAGATAATTTTAGTCAGCAGATTCTGTCACATTGAGCCGTAAGTATTTACAAATTTCTATGTCTACAATGCTCTTGCGGAGCTACTCTAGCTAATTGCTCCCACTTTCAATATGTATCAGATTGAGACTCATAGTCATCTAGATTAGTGTTTAAAACTTTCATCGGCGTAACCCTTCGACGAACCTTTTTCACTTCCATAATCGAGAAACATATCCTTATTCCACTAAGGATAATTTTGACCGCTGTCCATTGATCTACTCCTAGATCACTATTGCACTCCTTGCCAAACTTAGTGGTAGGGTATGCAATAGATCAGTACCTGACATGACATACTTTATAGAACCTATGGCTGATGCATAGGGAATGACTTTCATTCTCTTTCTATCTTACTGCCGTGGTGGGTTTTAGAGTCTTACTCAATCTCACACCTTGTAACACAGGCAAGAACTCTTTCTTTGACTGTTCCATTTTGAACTACTTCAAAATCTTGTCAAGGTATGTATTCATTGAAAACTTATCAAGCGTCTTGATCTATCTTGATGCTCAATATGTAAGCAGCTTCACGAGGCCTTTCTTTGAAAACTCCTTTCAAATACTCCTTTATGCTTTGCAGAATAATTCTACATTATTTCCGATCAACAATATGTCATTCACATATACTTATCGAAATCTTGTAGTGCTCCCACTCACTTTCTTGTAAATCTGAGGCTTCTCCAAAAGTCTGTATAAAACCATATCTTTGATCACACTATCAAGCGTTTATTCAACTCGAGATGCTTGCACCAGTCCATAGATGGATCGCTGGAGCTTGCACATTTGTTAGCATCTTTAGGATTGACAAAACCTTCTGGTTGCATCATATGCAACTCTTCTTTAATAAATCCATTAAGGAATGCAGTTTTGACATCCATTTGCAGATTTCATAAAATGTGGCAATTGCTAACATGATTCGGATAGACTTAAGCATCGCTACTGATTGAGAAAATCTCATTGTAGTCAACACCTTGAACTTGTCGAAAAACCTTTTGCGACAAGTCGAGCTTTATAGATAGTAATACTACTATCAGCATCTGTCTTCCTCTTGAAGATCCATTTATATAATATGGCTTGCCGATCATCGAACAACTCCATCAAAGTCCACACTTTGTTCTTATATATGGATCCCATCTCAGATTTCATGGTCTCAAACCATTTCGTGGAATCTGGGCTCATCATCGCTTCCTCATAGTTAAGTAGGTTCATCATGGTCTAGTAACATGACTTCCGAACATGATTACCGTACCACTCAGTGCGGATCTTACTCTGGAAGACCTCGAGGTTTGGTAGCAACTTGATCTGAAGTTTCATGATCATCATCATTAACTTCCTCACTAATTGGTGTAAGAATCACTTTGGAACTGATTTACGTGATGAACTACTTTCCAATAAGGAGAAGGTACAATTACCTCATCAAGTTCTACTTTCCTCCACTCACTTCTTTCGAGAGAAACTCCTTCTCTAGAAAGGATCCATTTTAACAACGAATGTTTTGCCTTTAGATCTGTGATAGAAGGTGTACCCAACAGTTTCTTTTGGGTATTCTATGAAGCGCACTTCTCCGATTTGGGTTCGAGCTTATCGGTGAAAACTTTTCACATAAGCATCACAACTCAAACTTTTAGAAATGACAGCTTAGGTTTCTTGCTAAACCATAGTTCATACGGTGTCATCTCAGCGGTTTAGATGGTGCCCTATTAAGCGTGAATGCAGCTGTCTCTAATGCATAACCCCAAAGCGATAGTGGTAAATCGGTAAGATACATCATAGATCGCACCATATCCAATAAAGTCTGATTCTGACGTTCGGACACACCATAACATTGTGGTGTTCGGTGGCGTGAGCTGTGAAACTATTCCACATTATTTTAATTGAAGACCAAACTCGTAACTCAATTATTCATCTCCACGATCAGATCGCGAAACTTTATTTTCTTATTACGATGATTTTCCACTTCACTCTGAAATTCTTTGAACCTTTCAACTATTTCAGACTTATGTTTCATCAAGCGAGATATACCCATATCTGCTCAAATCATCTTGTGAAGGTTAGAAAATAACGATACTTGCCACGACATCAACACTCATTGGATCGCATACATCGGTATGTATTATCTCCAATAAGTCGGTAGCTTGTTCCATTGTTAGGAGAGCGGAGTTTTAGTCATCTTGCCCAAAAGCATGGTTATAAGCATCAAATGATTCATAATCAAGTGATTCCAAAAGTCCATCGGCATGGAGTTTTATTCATCGCTTTACACCAATATGACCTAAGCGGCGATTGCCACAAATAAGTTGCACTATCATTATTAACTCTGCATCTTTTGGCATCAATATTATGAATATGTGTATCACTACGATCGAGATCAACAAACTATTTTTATTGGGTGTATGACCATTGAAGGTTTTATTCATTTAAGCAGAACAACAATTATTCTTTGACTTTAAATGAATAACCGTTAAAAACTATTTTCATTGGGTGTATGACCGTGAAGGTTTTATTCATTTAAGCAGAACAACAATTATTCTTTGACTTTAAATGAATAACGTTTTGCAATAAACATGATCAAATCATATTCATGCTCAGCATAAACACCAAATAACATTTATTTAGGTTTAACACTAATCCGAAAGTATAGGGAGTGTGCGATGATGATCATATCAATCTTGGAACTACTTCCAACACTCATCGTCACTTCCCTTCAACTAGTCTCTGTTTATTACGTAACTCGGTTTGAGTTACTAATCTTAGCAACCGAACAAGTATCAAATACTCGGGGCTACTATAAACACTAGTAATGCACACATCAATAATCGTATATCAAATATACTCTTGTTCACTTTGCCATCCTTCTTATCCACCAAATATTCAGGGCATTTCGCTTCCGGTGACCATTTCCTTTGCGGTGTAAACACTCGGTTTCAGGCTATGGTCCAGCTTTGGGCTTCTTCATAAGAGTGACAACTTACTTGTCTTTCTACTTGAAGTTCCTTTCTTTTCCTTTGCCCTTTTCTTGAAACTAGTGGTCTTGTCAATCATCAACACTTGATGCTCTTTCTTGATTTCTACCTTCGTCGATTTTCAACATCACGAAGAGCTCAGGAATCTTTGTCGTCATCCCTCGCATACTATAGTTCATCACGAAGTTCTAGTAACTTAGTGATGGTGACTAGAAGAATTCTGTCAATCGCTATCTTATCTGGAAGATTAACTCCCACTTGATTCAAGCGATTGAAGTACCCGGACAATCTGAGCACATGCTCACTAGTTTGGCGATTCTCCTCCATTTTTAGCTATAGAACTTGTTGGAGACTTCATATCTCTCAACTCGGGTATTTGCTTGAAATATTCACTTCAACTCTGGAACATCTCATATGGTCCATAGCGTTCAAAACGTCTTTGAAGTCGATTCTAAGCCGTTTAAGCATGGTGCACTAAACTATCAAGTAGTCATCATATTGAGCTAATAGCGTTCATAACGTGCACTTTTGCTCTGCAATAGGTCATCACCTAGCGGTGCATCAATGACATAATTTTTACGTGCAGCAATGAGGATAAACCTCGGATCACGGATCCAATCCATAATATTGCTACTAACATTTTTCAATACAATTTTCTCTAGGAACATATATAAAAACACGAGGGAAGCAACAACGCGAGCTATTGATCTACAACATAATTTGCAAAATACTACGGGACTAAGTTCATGATAAATTAAAGTTCAATTAATCATATTACTTAAGAACTCCCACTTAGAAAAATATCCCTCAATTCTCTTAAGTGATTGCGTGATCCATATCAACTACACCATGACCGATCATCACGTGTGATGGAGTAGTTTCAATGGTGAACATCAATATGTTGATCATATCTACTATATGATTCACGCTCGACCTTCGGTCTCCGTGTTCGAGGTCATATCTTATATGCATAGCTCGTCAAGTATAACCTGAGTATTCTGCGTGTGCAACTGTTTTGCACCGTTGTATTTGAGCGTAGAGCCTATCACACCCGATCATCACGTGGTGTCTCGGCACGAAGAACTTTCATAGCGGTGCATACTCGGGAGAACACTTCTTGATAATTTAGTAAGGATCATCTTATAATGCTACCGTCAATCAAAGCAAAATAAGATGCATAAAGGATTAACATCACATGCAATCAATATAAGTGATATGATATGGCCATCATCATCTTGTGCTTGTGATCTCCATCTCGAAGCACCGTCATGATCACCATCGTCACCGGTGCGACACCTTGATCTCCATCGTAGCATCGTTGTCGTCTCGCCAATCTTATGCTTCTCGACTATCGCTACCGCTTAGTGATAAAGTAAAGCATTACGAGCGATTGCATTGCATACAATAAGCGACAACCATATGGCTCCTGCCGATTGCCGATAACCGGTTACAAAACATGATCATCACATACAATAAAATTCAGCATCATGTCTTGACCATATCACATCACAACATGCCCTGCAAAAACAAGTTAGGCGTCCTCTACTTTGTTGTTGCAAATTTTACGTGGCTGCCGGGCTGAGCAAGAACCGTTCTTACCTCGCATCAAAACCACAGCGATACTTCGTCAAATAGACTCCGTTTAACCTTCTCAAGGACGGGCGTAGCTTTCGATTCAACTAAAGTGAGAGAGCGAGACACCCCGGTCACCTTTAAGCAACGAGTGCTCGGGCGGTGAAACCAGTCTCGCGTAAGCGTCTGGCGTAATGTCGGTCCGGGCGCTTCATCTCACAATACCGCTGAACCAAAGTATGACATGCTTTGGTAGGCGGTATGACTTATATCGTCCACAACTCACTTGTGTTCTACTCGTGCACATGACATCAACGCATAAAACCAGGCTCGGATGCCTTTGTTGGGAGCGTAGTAATTTCAAAAATTTCCTACGATCACGCAAGATCATGGTGATGCATAGCGAGATGAGAGTGTTGTCTCGTACCCTCGTAGACCAACAGCGAGCGTTGGCATAGCGTAGAGGAAGTAGTCGTACTTCTTCCCGATCCAACGATCAAGTACCGAGCGTCGGCACCTCCGAGTTCTGCACGTTCAGCTCGATGGCGTCCCTCGAACTCCGATCCAGCGAGTGTTGAGGAGAGTTTAAATCGACCTGACGGCGTGGTGGCGATGATGATGTTCCACCGGCGCGGGGCTTCGCCTAAGCTCCATAGCGGTATATTGAGGTGTAGTTTGGTGGAAGGGGCACGCTGCGGCTAAGAGCGATCTCAATGATCAACTTGTGTGTCATGGGGTGCCCCTGCCCTGTATATAAAGGAGGGAAGGGGAGGGCTGGCCGGCCAAGGAGAGGTGCGCCGGTGTCCTACTCCTACTAGGGTAGGATTCCCCCAAATCCTAGTCCAACTAGGTTTCCCCAAGTGGGAAGGGAGAGAGAGGCGCCCCTTCTCCTAGTCCTAATAGGACTAGGGAAGGGGAAGGTCTGACCAGCACTATGGCCCCTTTTCTCTTTCCCACTAAGGCCCATCATGGCCCATTGACCCCGGGGAGTTCGGTAACCCCTCGGTACTCGGTAAAATTCCCAATTTCACCGGAGTGATTCGGAATCAAACATAGGCTTCAATATATCAATCTTTATGTCTCGACCATTTGAGACTCCTCGTCATGTCCGTGATCTCATCAGGGACTCGAACAACCTTGGTACATCAATATCATATAAACTCATAATAAGCATCGCCGAAGCGTTAAGCGTGCGGACCCTACGGGTTCGAGAACTATGTAGACATGACCGAGACACCTCTCGGTCAATAACCAATAAGCGGGACCTGGATGCCCATATTGGCTCCTACATATTCTCTGAAGATCTTTATCGGTCGAGACCGCATAACAACATCGTTGTTCCTTTGTCATCGGTATGTTACTTGCGAGATTCGATCGTCGGTATCAATACCTAGTTCAATCTAGATTCTTGGCAAGTCTCTTTTCTCGTTCCGTAATACATCATCTCACAACTAACACATTTAGTTGCAATGCTTGCAAGGCTTATGTGATGTGCATTACCGAGAGGGCAGAGATACCTCTCCAGAGCAATCGGAGTGACAAATCCTAATCTCGAAATATGCCAACCCAACATGTACCTTGGAGACACTGTAATGTACCTTTATAATCACCCGATTCGTTGTGACGTTTGGTAGCACCAAAGTGTTCCTCGGGCAAGCAGGAGTTGCATAATATCATAGTCATAGGAACATGTATAAGTCATGAAGAAAAGCACTAGCAACAAACTATACGATCAGGTGCTATGCTAATGGAATGGGTCATGTCAATCAGATCATTCAACTAATGATGTGACCTTGTTAATCAAATAACAACTCCTTGTTCATGGTTAGGAAACATAACCATCTTTGATTAACAAGCTAGTCAAATAGAGGCATACTAGTGACATCTGTTTGTCTATATATTCACACATGTATTATGTTTCGGTTAATACAATTCTAGCATGAATAATAAACATTTATCATGATATAAGAAATAAATAATAACTTTTATTATTGCCTCTAGGGCATATTTCCTTCAAGTTATACTACATGCAGGCGGGATTCTTTGGGCTCTCACCATGCGGGCCGGCCCAGTGAAGGAGAGGCTGGCGAGGCCAGTTGGCGAGCAAGTGGGCGCGAGGCGGGCCGAGGCCACGTGGCTGAGTCAGCCTGCAGGTGGATCGGGCTCCTCCCGTCGGTCCAGAGGCGGCGGCGACCTCCGGCGAGTCGCGCAGGACTCAAGCTTGGCAGAAGCGAAAGGGCGGCGAACAGCGGAGAGCTCTGAATCCGGCCGGGAACAGCGGATCTGGCCGGCAGTGCGGATCAAGCAGCAGCGGCGGCGAAGCTCCTGGTGGCGGATCCACAGGAACAGGAGGAGTTAGAGAGGAGGAGAAAAGCGGCAGGGAGAAGGAGAGGCGGCGGGCTGGCTGTGGCGGGCTCGAGGGCAGCCGGCCGAGGTGGGAAGCGGCGGTCCGGTCTGCAGGCGGGGGCCAGCAGCGAGACCGTCGTCGGTGGCGACGTCGAAGCGCCGAGTCGAAGCGGCCAGGCGGGCTCCTCGGTCAGATCAGGGCCAGGCGGGCCTCGCCTGCAGGCAGGAGGGCTGCTGTGAGGAGGCCTTGAGGGGGGCACGTGGCCAGCCCTGGTTGGCTCTTGGTATTGTGCCAGCCAAGTGGCGAGGAGGGGCGGGTGGCGGAAGCGGAGGTGGGGCGGCTGAAGATTGAGGCGCGAGATTCGAGAAGGAGGAAGACCGGAGGTAGGTGGAGGCCAAAAATGGCATGAGGGGTTCTATAAATAGCAGTTTTGGCTAGGGTTTGGTGCAGGGGGTTTGAACCCTCGATCGTGATCAGACGGTTCGAGACCTTGAGGAGAGGTGGGTTGGCCTAGGTGGGCTGCAAGAGACCGTCTAGAAGGCCTCGGCGGAGAAGAGAGGGGAGAAGTGAGGCCGGGGACTGTTAGGAGACCGAAACGTCCGGCGAGAATACCGGCAGCGATGCGCTATAAATTTAACGATTGGGCTATCAAGCGAGCTCGAATGCAGCGAAACTTGACAGGCGGTCTACGGTGCTATACCAAGGCAGCTTGACAAACCTCGGGCCATTCGAGAAAGTTTAATACCGCACATGAAAATAGGTAAAAGGCGCGCGGGAGACATAGGAGTGCGGATTGCAAAAGCGAACAACGGGAAAATGCTCGGATGCATGAGGCGAACATGTATGCAAAATGAAATGCACATGATGACACGATATGAAATGCATATGATGACATGGCAAAGAGCAACACGCAAGCAAATGACATAGCAGCGGCGGCGAATGGTGGCGGACACAGGCGCATCGAATCCGGGCGTTACATTAGTGTACAACCTCTTTGGTGGCGCCGATTAGGCTGACTTCATCGAGAAGCGGTGATGATGATGCTCTTCCGGTGGTGCGGTGAAGGCGGCGGTGTGGGAATGGAGGTGGCGCGAAAGGCGAGAGCGTCGGGGCAGCTCCTTGGAGGTGGAGGGCGGGGTGGCTGAACGGCGGGGCGATGAGATCGACGATGGATCCTCATCGATCACGGTGGATGAGGGCGTCGAGTGTTCTTGTGGACGGCGTCGTCGGGAAGAAGCTCCGGTGGGTGGCGAGACGGAGCGGGTGTGGGGTTTAAATCACGGGTTTTCGCGGCCTCGGTGTGCGAATGGGTGGGCGGATGGGATGGCGGTGGGGAACCATGGCTTAGAGGCAGCGCTTGTCGAAATGTGGGGTAAGTTCTGAAAGTACCCCCCAACGATTTGAGGCGGTTCTTCGGTTCGAGGGTACCACAGGCATTTCTCGTGTCGAGGATTTCACAAGAGGTGGGAGTTTTGCGCTTTGTAATTTCGGAATAGCAAAGCGGGTTGAGATGGAGGAGTTGTCGAACTGTGAGACAAAGATATATCTTTAATATTTCGGGCTAACAAAGCGGCGGGTTGAAGGCGGGAGTTTAGCAGCACGATGAAGCGAGCGCTAGCTTCAATTTTCGGCATAACAAGGCACGACTTCAAATTTCGAAGAACAAGCAACGTGTACCCAAAAAAGACAATTTGCACCTCAACACGCACAACACACACAAACACCATTTAGACTAGAGTAAGGTACCGTGCATTGCCGCATGAGATTTACAGCAAATTATGAATAAATACCACATTATAGCATGCAAGCTTTGAGTCATATATGCATGATGTAGATGTTCGTTTAATTTTATAGTTCATTTCATTCAAAATCATCTAGTTTTTATAAAGCTAATCTATTTTAAGATTCATGGAATTGTGTGTTGTAAGACATAAAGTAAAAAACAAATAATGGCAAATCATGTAGAAAAACATTTGGGCAATTATGATCGGAAGATTCTAGAACAAATAAGAAGTGCTTGTGTTTTGATGTTTGTGCATTATGCTTAAGTTCAACCATGGAGTCTTCTAGATTATACATGTGGCGAAATCTGGTGGAATCTAGATGATATCCAACGACCAATAGTGCTCAAATTTGCCATCTTTGGACCTTGGATTCGCCTCATCCAACGACCATCTTTCAAACTTAAAGTTACCGCTCACAATATAAAAAATATATAATATAATATATATAGGGGTATAGATATAGATATGTGTGAAAAGCCACCCATCATCTCCAATTACATGCGGATGCGACATGGGCATATGATATACGCCATCGGTATCTCAAATTCAAATCGATCGACCTTGTTCAATGTGTATACATTACAACATGCTCGTTTCCAAAGCACACCGTGCAGATCTCCGTTATATTCATGCATGCATGGGTTTCAAACATCAGGATCTCTTATTCAAATATTTGAATTCAACATTACATTGTTTATGACCTCACCTATTCTTTTACACCCACAGTAGTCTTCTCTTTATAATTGTACCACTAACTTTCTCTCGTGCATGCATGCACACACACTACCGATCGGCATTATCTATCATACGCATGCAATCTTTTCTTCAGGTCGGTCTCCCATGAAGGCACACACCCACACATCCCCTCTCCCTCATACGGGCATTCTTTATCTCTCACGCGTGCATGCATAGCGATCGATGTTCCTCTATGTATGTGTGTATATAGCTAGGTCTTTCATAGTTTTCCACACAAACCGATCAATCGATATATCCAGTGAGGTCTCACCCTCTCTCCCACGTCCACATCGATCAATCTATACCTCTCCCGCGTCCACATCGATCAATCTGTACCTCTCTATATAGGATTAACATAAATAGCTAATACACCCACATTAATTATATATCCAACGTCCCCCTCTCATCATCCATGCCTTCCGCTTCATCTCTCAAATGCATGCACAATGGCGAAGACAGGCGAGTAAGGCGCCTGCCCCCTAACATCACTATATATCGAGGCTAATATGAATGTGATCATTAGACAATTGCTGCTAAAAAAGGTTTAATTTCATGAATTGACCCTCCTCGTAAAGGATTAGCAATGCTTGGCCCCCTAGCTCATTTATTTTTCATGGCTCCGCCACCGCGTGCAACAACGCACGTGTTCGCCCCCTCTCTCTAAATATCGATCTCGCACTTGTGCATTCCTTCATAGTCTCCCTCCACTCGGCCCCTCGCACCATCTTCTAGCCCCCCACCGGATTTTGCCACATGTACAATCTAGCAGACTCCATGGTTGAACTTAAGCATAATGCACAAACCTCAAAACAACAGTGGTTCTCTTTTGTTCTAGAATCTTCCGTATCATAACTGCCCAAACTTTTTCTAGTTGAATTGCCATTATTTGTTTTTACTTTATGCTTTACAACGCACAATTCCATGAATCATAAAATAGATTAAGGGCTTCTTTGATACAAAGGATTCTCAAAGGAATTTTGGAGGATTCTAATCATTAGAATTTTCCTATCTTGGTTGTTTGATTAAATAGGATTGTAAACCATAGGAATTTTCCATATGATTCATTTGCACTAGATTTCATGAAACATCCCATCCACTCAATCCTCTTTAAAAAGAATTCTGTGTTTTTTCTGCACAATCAAACACTCGTACAATCTGTAGGATTCAATCGACATTCCACTATAATCCCATGTTTTTCCTATTCACGCGTTCTTAGCTTTTTATAAAAACTAATTTGATTTTGAATGAGATGAACTATAAGAATTAAGCGAAGGGCTACATCACGCATATATGACTAAGAGCTTACATGCTATAGTGTGGTATTTATTCATAATTTGGTTGCAACATCTGATCGTGCAATGCGTGTAAATTACTAGTACTTGGTATGTGCAAAACACGTAAATTAGAATACCAATGGCACGCTACACGGTGTCTCTCTTACAGTTCATGAAGCCACGTGGCACATGTGGAGGCGTTGTCGCGACCTCCTTGCGTGGATTGGTCACGATGACGTGCTGCTGGTTCGGAAGAATGTACTCATCCTCCACGAGCCATCTTGGCGGTACATGCGAAGCGAAGATGTGCCGCATACGCACACACTCATTCCCTCGCATGCGAACACGCGGGTACATGGGCGGACGCAATTTTGTACCAAGATCCACCCATGTGATAATTTGGCGCGTGTAAAGTCGTTCACTTCATTGATGGTCAATTAATCTGATGCATGCAAATTGAGTGGGCGTGAGGGCGGAAGAAAGACATTATTACTCCATTGCGCGCATGCGAGTAGTTAAATCGTGGGTTGCTAGTAGTACTTCCATTCGTCTCCTTCGTATTTTTTGCCAATTTTTGACAGTAACATAATATTTACGCATTTGAGCAGTGTAGTCTACTTGAAATTTATGTTCTACTAAACTCATCGGGAGCAGTTTCGGGCCTCGAAACCAAAACCATCAATTAATCTTCACCTTGTTCCCATCACATTCGAAAGACTGCTCACACCTACTAGTACTACGTACCAAACCTGAACGTGTTCCCACTATGAAGGTATTAGTACTACTAGTGCTAGTACTTAGGTTATAAAAGGGAACTACCTAACGAAAATTACTCTACCTTTCCTCCTCATAAGTGCTTCTTCTTAGTCGTCGTTGCCATGGCCGATGAGCGAGCTCTAGGTCGAGAACTACTTGTAACAAGGGAGGCGGCAACCAAGGTTGCGGAAAAAAAGAGGGCTCGCCGCCCGCAGAGACCTCGAAAGATCTCTCACAGGCAGGCGATGGCTCCCAAGAGCGCCCTAGCCCGGAGGCGAACATGCCGAGCAGTGGAGCTGGAGTCGTTATCCCTCGGCGGCATGCCCGATCATCTCAATAAGCACCTCAATAAGCGAAGGAGTTCATCCAAGGCTTGGCGGAGTTCTTGAAGGAGAGCCTCAACGACATGCCGCTGAGCTCAATCAGCGGGGGAGTTGACCGCCCGGCTTAGTGATCTTTCTTGAAGAAGAGCATTGCCTCGGAGAAGAAAGCGACCGGCGAAATCCTGCGACTTCGGAGGACAAAGCGAAGCTACGCCACGAGATCGACCTGTTGAAGAAGAAGAACGCCCGGTGGAAGAAGCTGCATGAGAATAGTAGTTCCTCGATGAAGATGCTGCAGGCCCTCGTCATGGAGCAGAAGGAGGAGTTGGCGAAGCTCCGCGCCGAGCACCGGCTCTTTGTCAAAGGTGCGTGTGCGGCCGTGGAGCAGATGATGAAGGCTCGTGTCGAGAAATCCCGCGTCATGGACAGAATGAAGAAGATGGCGGAGGAGCGCGCAAGGAGATGGAGGTCGTGGAGGCGATGAAGAAGCGATTCACGACTCATGGCGAATTAGATCATTTGGGGTGATAATCTTCCTTCTTCTTTTGCTGTTGTGTTTCATCTTTTGCTTGGTGTTTACGCGCGCGTGTCACGTTCTCTGCGAGGCATGAATAGAACAATGGTTTTTGTTTTTGAGGAATGAATAGAACAATGCTAACAATGAGATGACTAGAAAATTAGATCATTTTATCGCCATATGGCATTGGGCTGCCGTGTTTAGTGCTCCTCCGTCGCGATACTACTCGGTGGAAAACTTGAGTATACCATACGGTTCTTTGCTCCTCCTCGATCAGGTCGTCGATTGCATTTATCTGAGCAGTCAAATCACAAGGCCCGCCTTCCAGCGATAATGAGCCGTCAAATCACAAAGGCCCTCGCCTCTCGTGAAACCGACCAAGCTAGACTGCCCGCCCTCTAGCCTTTTAAAAAATGTATACTTTTGTACAGTGATAGTATCGATGGATTAGCCATGGAGCAAAACTTGAAATTAAAAAAGGTGGTACATATAGAGGCGCTAAATGCCAAATTATGCATATAGTACTTTAAAAGGCTAGTCACAATAATGGTGTCCAGCACAACCCACCCCTCAAATAAAACTAAGCACCACGGAATTCTTTGACAAAACTAAGCACCCTGAAATTCTTTGACAACTAAACTGCTGGCTATATGATGTTGGCCATATATCTTTGTCGTATATAATGTGAATAAGCAGTGGTAGTACTATACCAACTAAAAGATGAAATGTAAGAAATACTAGTATGTACTTCTTGAAGAGTTAAAGTAACAAGAAGAAACATAACATAGTTACTGCTGGGGCTCAGCACAACACACCCCTCAAATTAAATTAAGCACACCTGAAATTAAACTTTGCAACTACGGTAGACACTGCATTAGAACCACCATGAGCAATGACACTGCCACCTTACTCGGAGTCCTCGTCCACGTCCTCGACTTCGTCCTTGTTGAAAGATCGTGGATGTCGCCTAGAGGGGGGGTGAATAGGCGCTTTTAAAATAATTACGGTTTAGGCTTGAACAAATGCGGAATAAACCTAGCGGTTAATTTGTCAAGCACAAAACCTACAACAACTAGGCTCACCTATGTGCACCAACAACTTATGCTAAGCAAGATAAACAACTAAGTGATAGCAAGATATATGACAAGAAACAATATGGCTATCACAAAGTAAAATTGCATAAGTAAAGGGCTGGGTAAGAGATAACCGAGTGCAGGAGGCAGCGATGTATCCCGAAGTTCACACCCTTGCGGATGCTAATCTCCGTTTGGAGGCGGTGTGGAGCACAATGCTCCCAAGAAGCCATAGGGCCACCGTAATCTCCTCACGCCCTCGCACAATGCAAGATCATGTGATTCCACTAAGGGACCCTTGAGGCAATCACCGAACCCGTACAAATGGCAACCCTTGAGGCGGTCACCGAACCCGTACACTTTGGCAACCCTTGAGGCGGTCACGGTACCGTCAAATTGCTGAGGCGATCTCCACAACCTAATTGGAGACCCGGCGCTTGCCGGAGCTTTACACCACAATGATTGAGCTCAAGCACCACCAACCGTCTAGGCGCCAAAGCACCCAAGAGGAACAAGCTCAAGGGCACCAAGCACCCAAGAGTAATAAGCTTCTCAACTCGTAACTTCCACGTATCACGTGGAGAACTCAAACCGATGCACCAAATGCAATGGCAAGGGCACAGGTGCCAAGTCCTTCTCTCCCAAATCCCACCAAAGCAACTAATGCTAGGGAGGAAAATGAGAGGAAGAACGAAACAAGACCACGAAGAACTCCAAGATCTAGATCCAAGGGGTTCCCCTCACTTAGAGGAGAAAGTGATTGGTGGAAACGTGGATCTAGATCTCCTCTCTCTTTTCCCTCAAGAACTAGCAAGAATCATTGGAGGGATTGAGAGTTAGCAAGCTCGAAGAAGGTCAACAATGGGGGAAGAACACGAGCTCAAAGGATAAGGTTGAATGGGGAAGAAGACCCTCTTTTATAGGAGCTCCTGAATCCAACCGTTATGCTCACATCCCGCATAGAGCGGTACTACCCCTTCGAAACACAACAGCGAGGAGGCAAAAAGGCCAGAAGAACCGTCGGAGCGGTAGTACCGCTCGTCCTCACGGTACTACTGCTCGACCTCCCAGTACTACCGCAAATGGTAAGCGGTACTACTGCTTCTGGCGGTACTAAAAAATATACTGTGCCTACTTCGCTGAGAAAAACACGAGATTTTGGTCGGGCGGTACTACCGCTTAGGAGCATGATAATACTGCTCTGGGCGGTACTACCGCTCGAGGCTGTGATAATCTGCTCTGGGCGGTAGTAAAAATTACATCCGCTCTAGTCGCGGTAGTACCGCTGCAGCCTTACCAAAACAACCACAACTTTTGCAAGCGGGCTCCGAATTCAAGCGAAACCAAGTTTGTTGGAAAGCTAGCGACAAGGGCTAACACAATCTTGAAAGAAATACCAATAAAAGCAAATGATAAAAAGGCCCAAAGGAAAATGGTGAGAACCCTTCCTCGGAAAAGACCGGTAAAACCTCCAACACGAAAACATCATAGAAGGCATGTGAACTCCGTTTTCAATGAACTCAAGCTTGTCATCAAGATGACCATAAGCTCTAAGACTCACAAAGAGAACCAAACAAGAACCAAGAAACATGATGCAAGGATGCAAGGGTTTGAGCTCTCTACTAACGATATGATCAAGCTACCAACTTGAGAGCCCCTTGATAGTCTGACAAGCGATCATATAACCGGTCTCCCTACTACCACCACGAGACCAGTAAAATAGAAAACCTATCAAGGGCAAACCTTTTCCTTGCACATGGTCCACTTGAGCTAGATGATGGCGATCTTGACTCCTCAAGGCGGACCACCTTTCTTGATTGCGTTGGCTCGATGAAGACTAGATGATTGCTCCCCATAGTCCACTATGGGTGAGCCACTCTTCGGCACATCTTCACAAGTCCATTGACACCATAATGGATGGAAAGAATCAAGCACTTGATCTCTTCGTGATGCTCCACTTGAACTTGCACACGGCAATCTTGATGACAATCACCACTTGATGTCATCCTTTCCATGGGTTGTATGATATCTTCCTCTGGACGCAAGCCCATGGACACGTACCTAACCCCACATAGAACTCTCACATAGACCATGGATTAGTACACAAAGTGCAATGGACAAAGCTTACCATACCATGGGATCACTTGATCCACTCTTGACTTAGTCTTGATCAACCTTGAATCTTTCCAACTCTCTTCATTTGGATGATGTCTTGAAGGTAAACATGAATGATCACACAATCTTCTTCTTTAAGACATGCTTGCAATAAGCTCAACACTCACATGACCAATCTTTGGATAATTCCTTAATAGCACCTTGGTCAACTCATAAACTCCTTGAAACCAACACATGGACTTCAAGAAAAGCCTATAGACAAATCCTTCAAATATAACTCAAGACAACCATTAGTCCATAGAGATTGTCATCAATTACCAAAACCAAACATGGGGAACGCATGTTCTTTCACTTAATCCCTCTTCCTCTTGGCTGATACTTCTTTGCTTGAGCTGCCAACTTGGTTGTTGCTCTTCATCCAACCCTTGTAGATATTGAAACAAAGGTAGCCATCCATTGCAGCGTACTGCATGTGGTCTATATCTAGTACATTCTGATGCCATGTTGTAGGACCTTGAAGTATGTCTAGAGGGAGGGTGATTAGACTACTTGACCAATTAAAACCCTAACCTTTTCCCAATTTTAGACTTTGGCTGATTTTAGCTATCTTTGAACAAGTCAAGCAATCTTCACACAATTCAAGCAAGCATGCAAAGAGTATATAGGCAGAGGAAATTAAAGCATGCAACTTGCAAGAATGTAAAGGGAAGGGTTTGGAGGATTCAAGCGCAATTGGAACACGGATGTTTTTGTCGTGGTTCCGATGGGTGGTGCTATCGTACATCCACATTGATGGAGACTTCAACCCATGAAGGGTAGCAGTTCTTGTGAGTCCACGGAGGCTCCACCCACGAAGGGTCCACGAAGAAGCAACCTTGTCTATCCCACCATGGCCGTCGCCCACGAAGGACTTGCCTCACTAGCGGTAGATCTTCACGAAGTAGGCGATCTCCTTGCCCTTACAAACTCCTTGGTTCAACTCCACAATCTTGTCGGAGGCTCCCAAGTGACACCTAGCCAATCTAGGAGACAGCACTCTCCAAGAAGTAACAAATGGTGTGTTGATGATGAACTCCTTGCTCTTGTGCTTCAAATGATAGTCTCCCCAACGCTCAACTCTCTCTCACAGGATTTGGATTTGGTGGAAAGAAGATTTGAGTGGAAAGCAACTTGGGAAGGCTAGAGATCAAGATTCATATGGTAGGAATGGAATATCTTGGCCTCAACACATGAGTAGGTGGTTCTCTCTCAGGCTGGTAAGTTGGAAGTGTAGGTTTGTTCGATGGCTCTCTCCACGAATGAAGAGGAGGTGGAGGGGTATATATAGCCTCCACACAAAATCTAACCGTTACACACAATTTACCAAACTCGGTGGGACCGCATCAACAAACTCGGTCTGACCGATTTAGTAAACCTAGTGACCGTTAGGGTTTTACGTGGGACTGACATGCAACTCGGTAGGACCGATATGGTTAGGGTTAGGGCATAACGTAATCTCGGTGAGACCGATTACACAAACTCGGTGAGACCGATTTTGGTAATTAGCTAACCAAAGAGATGGTCAGGTAAACTCGGTGGGACCGATTCGCTCTTTCGGTGGGACTGAAACGTTACGAAGGGAAACAGAGAGATTACAATCCCATCTCGGTGAGACCAGATCCCTATCGGTGAGACCGATTTGCCTAGGGTTTGTGGCAGTGGCTATGACAATTGAACTTCGGTGGCGCGGATAGAAAGAATCGGTAGGGCCGAGTTTGACTTTAGGTTTAGGTCATATGTGGATGTGAGAAAGTAGTGGAGGGTTTTGGAGCATATCACTAAGCACATGAATCAAGAGGCTCATTAAGCAACACCTCATCCCTCCTTGATAGTATTGGCTTTTCCTATAGACTCAATGTGATCTTGGATCACTAAAATGTAAAATGTAGAGTCTTGAGCTTTTGAGCTTGAGCCAATCCTTTGTCCTTGATATTTTGAGGGATCCACTTTCATCATCCATGTCATGCCATTCATTGAGCTTTCCTGAAATATTTGTCTTGGAATAGCATTAGCTCAATGAGCTATATGTTGTTATGAATTACCAAAACCACCTAGGGATAGTTGCACTTTCAATATCCCCCTTTTTGGTAATTGATGACAACATATAGATCAAAGCTTCGACAAATGATAATAAGATTGAAAAACATCGTCGCTTTGAGAAGTATGTGATAAGCAAGAGCTCCCCCTGAATTTGTGCATGTTTTAAATTTTGCTTTGGACTGCAAATGCACAAGGAATTAGGCTCATGGATTACTCTTCCATGTCACATACATCTTGGTGGAGCGCTCAAAATAATAAAGATTGAGTACATGCACTCATCACCAAGCACAGTGAATGATCATATGAGGATAAGTAAGATAATAACATATAACAAGCATAAGTGTAGCTTATGATCAAACACATGATCATCAATGTCTCACAGGTAATAGCATAGTATCTCAAGCAATCAAAAGCAAACAAAGTTCAACCAAGAAGACAAGAGAGAACAAAAGCAGCAAATCTCTCTCTCGAAGCCTATGATCTATACATTTTTCTCCCCCTTTGGCAACAAGTTACCAAAAAGTTCCTAGAAAATGCATAGGACTATATCGTCTCTCAGGCTTGGTCTTCTGCTGGTGGCGTAGAGATGGCTCCTTGGGCGAAGACTTGATAGATGTGGAAGGAGCTGAAGGAGTTAGTCTTTGGAGCTGGTTCTTGTTGGAGCTATAGCTAGAGCAGATGAAGTGACTCTGGTGACTGGTACTGGCTCTGCAGCTGATCTCTGAGCTCGAGGCGCTCTGGCAAATGCAT
The DNA here is from genome assembly GCA_021605205.1 of Aegilops longissima. Taxonomy (NCBI): domain Eukaryota; kingdom Viridiplantae; phylum Streptophyta; class Magnoliopsida; order Poales; family Poaceae; genus Aegilops; species Aegilops longissima. Next base: position 337,386,366 of record CM038677.1, read on the forward strand.
CAGTTGTTGTCCTGCCCTTCATCTCATGCATGTCATCCTTTAGCTGCTCCACAGCTGACTGAATCTCAGTTACTTTGACATCAAGATCATATAATTTTTGTTCCATGATTCTTTCCAGGCTCTCCTGGTTTTGAGTTAGGGTGGCCAACCCTTCTCAATCCATGAGTTGATGCTATCAAGTAACCAAGCTGCTCTGCTTGTTCTTCAAAAAGTACTCGAGATGCCTCTGCTAGAGTGGGCATCTTGGCAGCCTTCTCTTTCCTTGCCTTCTCCTTCTTCTCTTGAGCTTGTCTTGATGATGGTTCATTCTCAGTCATGACAACTTGATTGTCCTCCAATTCAGGATAGAGAACTAAGTGTTCTTTATCCAATAGATACTTCCTGTGCCCATCTTTGAGTTAATCAACTCCTGGATTTGTGGGGCATATCCACAGCTCCTCTTACAGTGCTGCTGCTGTCCTCTTGATAGTTTCAACTATGAGGCTCATGACCTTGAATTTAGGGCACATCAAAATGTGAAACAAATTAATTGCATGCCCTCGATCATGTTGTGGTCACCTGATTTGGGCAGCGAGTGTGCCTTAGGATCCGAGTTGATCGTTGGCAGCCACAGACGAAGAAAATGAACTGGTCCAAACTTGAAAGTCTCAAGTGCATCATCTGGGATCTCCTTGTACATCTGTGACATTGAGTTGTGATCCATCTTCTTCTTGGCATAAATGTCCAATTCATCTTCACTTTCCTCTGGGGCATTGATCGGACTTGCCCATTCCTCTATGGTTGATTGGTATCTCGTTCCTTCGACATCAAACTATCCTGCCATCTAGATAGAAATGTGTTGTGGAGTAGAATTGCATAATGAGCTCGTCATTCCGGTTTGTGAGCTTACGCCCAACAAAATCTACAACTCCACACGCCTTGAAGGCTGTCATATACTCGAGGATAGTGTTCTTCATTCTCTGAATGTAGGTCGGTCGACCCACCTCATATCACATACTATGGGCTTCTTATCCAATAAGATGGTCTCATAGAAGTCTGCTGCTCCTTGGTGTGGAACACTGTAATCTCTGCAATCCTTCTCACAGTGGCATATGGATCTGACTCTCTCCATAGCCTCAACCCTAAATCTCTCCTGATCTTCATGTTCTCAGCCACATGATGAGCATCATTGTGGTCTGGAATCTTGGGTTTGTGCTTCCTTAAGACTTGCCCTTCTTCATCTTCCTCGGCAGCAACATCAGGCATTGGGGCCTTGTTCTTTTCGGCAGCTGGTATACTCCTGGTATTCCTCTTAGGTGCACTCTTGGGCTTGGGGGCAGCTTTGGGTGCTACTTTGGGCTTTGAAGTGGCAGCCCCTGACTTTATAGCATCACCCATCAACTTTTGTGCCTTGGGTGCTGGTTCAGCAACCTCTTCTTCCTCTTCTTCCTCCATCATGGCAGGCTTTCCTATTACTCTGGCCATGGTCTTCTTGACCCTTTCCTTTCTTTTCTTTCCTTCAGCAGCAGCAGGCTCTTTGGGTTGGGATTCCAAAGATGCTTGAGTGGAGATTCTGGCTTTGGACATTGGTTGTCTTCCTGCAGGCCTTTTGATCTTCATTCCTGGCTTAACTGCAGTTGAGCTGTACTCCTTCTTGAGCACTTTCTTCTTTGAACTTGCCTCATCCTCAACTGCCACATAATCCTCATCCTCGGTGTGAGGTCTTCTTCTTCTTTGTCCTTGTGGCAGCCTTGGGCATATTCTTTGGGAGTGCTTGCTCCCTCATCGAGCTGCTAGAGGGACTAGTGCCCTCACTCATGTGAATCTGCTCTTGACTTGTTACGGCTGTCACTTTGGTGCGACATGCTGCACACCTTGTTGCTGACCACAGTGAATAGTTATAGATGAGGTAGAGTGGATGAGCATCACAAAATGCAGATTTTTTCCAAAGAATGATTCAAAAACTTAGTTTTAGTTTTCCACTGAAAGCATTTGGATCTACCCTTTTCAAACTCGGTGAAACGAAGCAGTTTGGAACCTAAACTAGTGAACTCGGTCGGACCGAGTCACGGTTTGGTAGCACCGAGACTGCTAGGGTTTCTAAAGTTTTAAAATCGGTCACACCGATTAGCAATTCTCGGTCGGACCGAGAGTTACTAGTGCAATGGCGTTAGCCAAATCGGTGGGGCTGAGTTTTTCAACTCGGTGGGTCGAGATGGTTTCGTGAAACCTAACCTAAATTTTCGAATCACACCCATTCTAAGTTGTTTTGACTGTATAGAGGTGTTTCAATCATGGCAAGAAGCATTATGAACACAATGTCTTTGAGAATCGAGACGAGGATAGCTTGTGATCGAGTTCATACCCTAGTTGGCGGTGAACTGCTTCTGGCTGCACAGCGGAGAAGAATTCCGTTTGGCGGCGGAGACCAGCGACGGGGTAATTTGGCGATGAAGTCGACGATCCGGAGACCTAGTAAGCGAGCAAGCTATCTGTGAGCGAGGAGTTTGGATAAGTTTTCCAAAATTTGCTGTGTGAATATATAGCCCGTCCTTTGTCGGTATGACCGAGTGGAACAACTTCGGTGGCACGAGATGTATAAGCTATTAGCTGATTCTGACAACTCGGTGTGACGAGAAAAGTTCAAATCGGTTGCAGAGAAGAAAACCTAGATCGACTTAGTGATCTCGGTATGACCGAAATGGAGGAATCGGTCGGACCGAAAATCCTAAAGAAGTTTTGGAAGTTTAATTCTATGATGAATCGGGGACTCGGGTGCTCCTCACTGCAGTGGTTCGAATCTGACTTGATCAAATTTTTGATGTAGCATGAATAGAGTTTGAGGCGAGAAAAGCATAGATAGCTAGAGAAGGTTCTTAGGCATTCTTGTCCATCCACTTGGCCAAAGAAAAAAGCCAATCAATCAAAACAACAAGTGGATGTCCTCGAATGAGTAAAATATGCATCCAACATGGTCACACAATAAAATGACAAATGAAATATGTGACAAAGCATGCACAACCCATTCTAGCATCTATCAAACAATTGGCGATGACTAGGTCATCTATATATGAGTATATTGACTTAGGAGTCAAATGAGAACATTTGATCATAGGTCATACTCATCGTTTAGGCTCAAGTGGGGTTACCACTTTTACATAAAGCATTTATGTGTTCACATCATTAGAGTTGCTTTGACTCAATTCTTAGAGTTAAGCTCCCCTAGATGTGAGATCCCCTTAGAGGATAAACTAACCTTGGGTTTTGTCGATGATGACTTCATGTAGGTGTTGAAGATGTGGATGCTCAATGTTGATGTAGATCTTTTGGAGCAAACATTTGGAGTGAGTTGCACTTTCAATACCTACATGGGTTAGTCCACAAGGAACAAACAAGAATATCCATATACATAGAGTGATGCACACACAAAATGATGTCCATGAAAACATTAGGTTACCTTGTCCCTTGCCTTACCAACATGAGGGTTTGTGACTCCTTGAACTAGTGCAAGATATGAAGGTGGTTGCACTTGTCCTTGCCATAATGATATGAGTGAAGAATGTTGGTGGAGTCACCCTCAAGAACTCTCTAGTTCTTCTTCTTGGGATCCACATCATCTTGATGGGAATCCTTGGTGTAATAGTTGTACTTGATGAAGTAGAACTTGGCGTAGTCTTGGGATCCCACTTGACCAAGGCCTTGGGTGCTTCTTCAAATGCATCAATCTCCTCTTGAAGCTTGTCCTTGCTTTTGTTCTTGTGGTCTTGTGGTGGAAGATCATCTTGTGCTTGTGTTCCCTTGAAGGAAGTAGGATCATACTTCTCTTGTTGAGGAACAAACTTCATCTTGGGGTATTGATCTTCTTCCCACTCAACTCCATTGGCATTGAACTTTCGTTCAAAACCAACACCTTGATTCTTCCTGTGCCTTCCTTGCTTGCGTACAATTTCCTCAAATTGCTTACTCCCGGCGAGGCTCTTGTATACACCTTTCTCTATAATTCCCTTTAATAAGTTGTTTTCTTGCTCAAGTGTAACTTGGCTAAGAGGATCATTAGTGGAATCAAGAGAACTACTAGAAGCAGCAATATTGGATTTAGCATTGTTATTGTTACTACTAGAAGAAGAATCTTTCTTGTTCTTATTACTAGACTTTACTTGAGGCATGTAAGTAGATAAGAGTAAACTCTTGGCAATGTAAGAAGAACTTTTCTTACGGAGATCATCATTGATTGCTTTTAGGAACTCATGCTCTTGCTCAAGATTGAGCTTTTCAAAGCGTAACTTCTCATGAGCCCTTAAAAGTTCTCGATGATCTTTGAAGATAGTTTCATGAGCTAACTAAAGAGTGTTTAGTTCTTTAGTTAGACGCTCAATCTTCTCCATATCATTGTCATTTATTTCATCTTGATTAGCATGATTAATTGATGTTTCATCATAGTATTCATCAATGACGTTTCATCATAGTATTCATCACTAGAGTTGTCAACAAGTAAATCATCATCTCCTAGCAATTCATCTTCATCACTATTAAAATCCACGTACTCGGGGTGTGTTACCTTAGGACCTTTGGCCATGAAGCATCTACCAATTCCTTCATTTGGTGATTCAAATATGTCGTAGGAGTTGGTTGACACAAGTGCTAGACCGGCAACACCTTCATCTTGAGTGTATTCGGAGTCGGAGTGATAGCTTCTCTCGGAGTGATTATCAGAGTCGGAGCCAGATACCCATTCACCAACGTGAGCTTGATGTCTTTGTTTTGTGTAGCCCTTTGATGACTTGTCCTTCCTATATGAATCCTTGCTTCTCCGTGAGGGTCTTCGTTCATAACGATCATCTCTACTCCTTCTCTCTCTTGGTGGTGATTCTTCTCTTCTACTTCTTCTCTTGGGAGAATCTTCTCTTCTTTTGTAGGGTGTCGTACACTCATTGGAATAGTGTCGGGTCTCCCACAATTGTAGCGATTCGCTCTCGACTAGAAGATCTTTTGTCATTGTAGGACCTTGACTTAGAGCTTCTTTCTTTGCTTCTACTCTTGTAGAATTTGTTGAAGTTATTCACCATTAAGCTCAATTCTTCATTGAAGGTTTGTTTCTCACTTGATGATGTGGGGGCTTCACATGAGGCTTTGTAAGCACCACTTGACTTGTTGTGAAGTTCCTCCTTATCCTTGGTGACATCTCATGAGCAACAATTCTTCCAATGACTTCCGTTGGCTTGAGATCTTTGTAATTTGGCATCATTTGGATCAATGTGCACGGTATCATATTTTCCATCCAATGCTCTTAGGATCTTCTTGATGATGAATCATCGGTCATCTCTTCACTTCCTAAGCCGGCAATCTCATTTGTGATAAGAAAGCCTAGAGTACATTTCAGCGACACCTTCACCATCCTTCATTTTGAACTTGTCAAGCTGACTTTGGAGCACATCAACTTGGATTCCTTTGGTCGGTACCTTCATGCATATCAATCAAAGTATCCCAAATTTCCTTTGCATTCTCAAGACGGCTGATTTTGTTGAATTCTTGAGGCACAAGCCATTGAAGAGGATATCACAAGCTTGGCGTTGTATTGCAGCATCTTCAACTCTTCGGCGCTATCTTCACGGTTTGGTTCTCTCCCATCAAAGAATTCACCTTGCAAACCAATACACACAATAGCCCAAGCAGCGGGGTTATGTCGAGAATATGCATTTTCATCTTATGCTTCCAACTAGCAAAATTAGTGCCATCAAAGTAAGGACCTCTACGGTGATAATTTCCCTCGCTAGATGCCATACTCTCCTAGGTTGTGAAACCAAGGCTATGACCACCAAAAGCTATGGAAATCAAAGCAAATGGATACCAAAGCTCGATACCACTTGTAGGACCTTGAAGTATGTCTAGAGGGGGTGATTAGACTACTTGACCAATTAAAAACCTAACCTTTTCCCAATTTTAGACTTTGGCAGATTTTAGCTATCTTTGAACAAGTCAAGCAATCTTCACACAATTCAAGCAAGCATGCAAAGAGTATATAGGCAGCGGAAATTAAAGCATGCAACTTGCAAGAATGTAAAGGGAAGGGTTTGGAGGATTCAAGCGCAATTGGAACACGGATGTTTTTTAGGTGGTTCCGATAGGTGGTGCTATCGTACATCCACGTTGATGGAGACTTCAACCCACGAAGGGTAGCAGTTGCTTGAGTCCACGGAGGCTCCACCCACGAAGGGTCCACGAAGAAGCAACCTTGTCTATCCCACCATGGCCGTCACCCACGAAGGACTTGCCTCACTAGCGGTAGATCTTCATGAAGTAGGTGATCTCCTTGCCCTTACAAACTCCTTGGTTCAACTCCACAATCTTGTCGGGCTCCCAAGTGACACCTAGCCAATCTAGGAGACACCACTCTCCAAGAACTAACAAATGGTGTGTTGATGATGAACTCCTTGCTCTTGTGCTTCAAATGATAGTCTCCCCAACACTCAACTCTCTCTCACAGGATTTGGATTTGGTGGAAAGAAGATTTGAGTGGAAAGCAACTTGGGAAGGCTAGAGATCAAGATTCATATGGTAGGAATGGAATATCTTGGCCTCAACACATGAGTAGGTGGTTCTCTCTCGAGGCTGGTAAGTTGGAAGTGTAGGATTGTTACGATGGATCTCTCCATGAATGAAGAGGAGGTGGAGGGTATATATAGCCTCCACACAAAATCTAACCGTTACACACAATTTACCAAACTCGGTGGGACCGAATCAACAAACTCGGTCGACCGATTTAGTAAACCTAGTGACCGTTAGGGTTTTGGTGGGGCCGACATGCAACTTCGGTAGGACCGATATGATTAGGGTTAGGGCATAACGTAATCTCGGTGAGACCGATTACACAAACTCATTGAGACCGATTTTGGTAATTAGCTAACCGAGAGTTGGTCGGGTAAACTCGGTGGGACCGATTTGCTCTTCGGTGGGACATAAAGTTCTGAAAGGGAAGCAGAGAGTTTTCATTGCAATCTCGGTGGGACCGATCGCTCACTTGAGTTAGACCAAAAGCGTTCTGAAGGGAAGCAGAGAGATTAGAATCCCATCTCGGTGAGACCGAGATCCCTATCGGTGAGACCGATTTGCCTAGGGTTTGTGGCGTTGGCTATGACAATTGAACTCGGTGGCTCGGATAGAAAGAATCGGTAGGGCCGAGTTTGACTTTAGGTTTAGGTCATATGTGGATGTGAGAAAGTAGTAGGGGTTTTGGAGCATATCACTAAGCACATGAAGCAAGAGGCTCATTAAGCAACACCTCATCCCTCCTTGATAGTATTGGCTTTTCCTATAGACTCAATGTGATCTTGGATCACTATAATGTAAAATGTAGAGTCTTGAGCTTTTGATCTTGAGCCAATCCTTTGTCCTTGATATTTTGAGGATCCACTTTCATCATCCATGCCATGCCATTCATTGAGCTTTCCTAAAATATTTGTCTTGGAATAGCATTAGCTCAATGAGCTATATGTTGTTATGAATTACCAAATCCACCTAGGGATAGTTGCACTTTCACATGCATGACGATGAAACGTGTATGGAGGTTTCTCCAGTTTACCGTATGAAGGATGAACCATGGCTCTGCCGCCGAGTCGGCGATGAAGAAGGGTGACGAGAGGACACCGGCCGATTCTTTTGGAGGTCGAAGGTGTTGCCTACAGCGAGGCCTATCAAGCCAGAGACTTCTTTATCGTTACCAAAGTCTCTGATGTGAATTTGACTAGAGTTGCTCTCGAGGAAGTCCTTAAAATCACGGCACTCAACGTCGGCATGGCATATGTGGTAGACCAAGCATAAGTCATGCATAAACTGGATCACGGCGGGCTTCTTCCTCTCTTAGTCCTTTAGATCCTTCTCTCGTCCCACGAGTGTGGTGGACTCAACATCTGGCCGGCGACCCACTCATCATATGAGTCTTGAACATCGTCTAAAAGCGAAAGGCATCCTTTCACCGTCGCGGAAGAGCGGGTGTAGATGACGTCGAACTCATCGCGGTGATGGTTCTAACCTTGTACTCACCGCCGATCGGGGAGATTTGGGGCGCCATGGATTTGGGAGGAGGTTAGGATTAGTGGAACTGCCGTAATGTGAATGGGCCGGGGACGACTAGGAGGCGAACCACCATAGTATTAAAGGGCGTGCGGGAAAGAGTAGGAAGCGAACTGCCGGCGTGCGAGCGGCAGGGGTAGTGGCTTTCCATTCTCCCATATCTGGGCTTCGAGAGCCCTTGGATCTGAGATCGAGCGGTTGCATGGCGTGATTCCAGACCTATGGGTGAATATCCTATCCTAGAGGGTTATTCTGCAAATTTTCAGCAACTTAGCATGTGACCGTTTGATCTCAGATCCAACGGCTGCCAGCAGCCCGTATCATGGTCACGCCTACCACGACCGTCGCGTCGCTCGCGTGGTCGCGCCCTTGGAGATTTAACACGGTGCGTTAGGCTATTTGATGTTGGCATGTCATACATAGTCATCACTTAGTCACTCATACTACAACAAGGTTGGCTATAAGTGTATTTTTTTACTCCTCTCTATCTCTTTCTTCGTACTCCTCCGTCCCATAATATAAGAATGTTTTTGACACTAGCTAGTGTAGTGTCAAAAGCGTTCTTCTCTCAATAGGTTCTGAAATACTAGTATTATTGCATTTGCCAAGGGTGACCTCTTCCAATGAAATGGTGTTGCTAAGTTTGCTTCATTTAATTAGCTATAGACTCAAAATTGTCTTTTCACCTAGGTACCGCAGCGCTTAGCACGTTTCTTCCTTAGGTCACCAAACTAGTCTCTCTCTTCTTGATTAACTTGCCACATCGGACTTTATGCCTATTTGGCAAGCTTAAGCACTGTAGGAGCAAGTAAGTACAATAGTGCGCTTTGCTGCTTTACATAGCATTTTGCATATGTGGAGGAAAGAGAGGCAAGGAAAAGTGGAGAAGTGGGCTCTCTTGCAAGAGCCAGCCTCTACTACTACATGGTGGAGCATTGGGGAGACACATGTATGGAGGTGGTGGGGAATCGGGAGACTCACGCGGTCGTGCGCCCATGATTAAAATGATAATGGCAAGTCAAATCACGGGCCCCACCTGTCCAGCGATAACTTCATTTGTCAAATCACACAGCCCTCGTTTGCAGCCTACTCCCTCGTCTTCTCGCGTCTCTGTCGAACCGACTAGGCGGAACTGTCCCGCCGCCTACCGAGCAGGAAAAGCCCGCCCTCGACTTTTAAATAGTATCACAGTATACTAATTTTGTATCCATGGATTCGCCCGCCATGGAGCAAAGCGTCTAAGCAGCGGTACACATGTGCGGAGTATACAACATACGTCGCGTTCGCGTCGCACCCAGACGGTCGATCGGTGCGGCGCTGCTCTCGAATGGAGCAGCGCGTCATATTGCGTTGCACACACATGTGGGGCCGAAGTGAGAACCGACCATAGGCACACTCCCGGCCCGCAAGTCGGGTGACTTAATAGAAGAGGAGGCGGCGATAGTACTAGAGAAGTGTTGTACTACGTTGGTGCTGGGCGATCCACCGCAAGACACGGAAGATCAGTTCGTCCATGCATGTGACCAGACTCCAGGCGAACCACGCGGCTAAGCGTCTACATATCGTGCGAGCTGTGTTGTACATGGCTGTAGTTGTGGTGAGAAATCTAAAAAGGTTTCTTGTCATCTCGCAAAATTATGTGTCATGTGCCGGATCGCTGCGAGGTTAAACAGCGACAAGCTGAGTTGGGCTAGTCATTGGGGGCACATGCACGAGCAGTGACTACTCGGCTGCCATCTAGGTCAAGCCGGCTATGTTAATTAGGACATCTGTCGGCGGACCCCTTTTCTAAAGAGTTTATCTTTAATTTGAGCTTTGTTCCTCGTCTAGTTTGTCCGTCGGATTCATGTTGTCTCCTTTGGGCGGTGAGGTTATGATTTCTTTTCATGTGGCATTTTTTAGTGTTATATGTTATAATCCAGCGCTTGGATCAAAATAGCGACAAGCTGCGCCTTGAACCACGTGCATGAAGACTTCTCGGCAGTCATTAGCGAGGTCAAGCCGGCTCTAGTAGACAAAAAGAAAACTAAGTACTACTCCACTATATAGGCAGGAGCCTCGCGCTTGCTTGCGGTGTTGCTCTCTTCACCTTTGTCTCGGCCTCTCGAGATCTAAACACGGCGGCGGTGGCTCTCTCTCTCTCTCTCTCTCTCTCTCTCTCTCTCTCTCTCTCTCTCTCTCTCTCTCTCTCTCTCTCTCTCTCTCTCTCTCTCTCTCTCTCTCTCTCTCTCTCTCTCTCTCTGCTCACGCTGGTGAAGATCTAGTGGGATCCTCTCCACGGGGAAGGTGAGAAGGTGCAAGCGTTCTTGATGCGTCCTAGGCGATGGCTCTTACCCCTTCTTGGGGCGTCCCGATCAGCCTGCCTTGCCGTTCTCTCCCAAGCACCGGCTGGCGAGGAGGCCTCCGACCTCTTCTTCCTCATTGTCGTAGTGTGGGAAGATCCGGCCTCCGCCGCCCACCTAGCGACATCCCGGCGACCATCAGGTATAACTTCCTTCGAAACCGGCCTTGCTCTACTTCCCGAGCTCCTGACTGTGACACTCCAAAAAAATTTAATTGGTTTTTAACAAAACCCTTTATTTTGATTGGAAGGAGGCTATTTAAAATCTTTCCAAAAGCCCCTCCTTCTCAAAAAAATTTCTCCTATGACAAGTATTTTACTTTTGTGTCTTCCTCAACCTTGGGGTTTGGTTTAAAACTTTCCTTGATGTTAACTCAACACAATAAATTTTTTTTGGAAATTATTTTTTTTATTAAAGAGTAATTCCATGGGTTTTGGGATTATTCCTTTTATAGCAACCACCATTTTATCATGCCTCCTATCAAAATTTTCCTCCAAAACACCTCCCTCCACTTTGGGTCAAGTCAAGTAGCCAATCCTAGCAAGTTCAACCCATTTTGGATTTTATTCCATTTATTTTATCCCCAAAACTGTTTCTGTCTTTTATTTTGGACCTAGGTGATTTACAAAGGAAGTATCTGATTTCCTTTGAGTTTGATCTCAAACCAACTCCTCGGCTAGTCCTAGCACCCCAACCTAGATCCATCAAGATCACTCTTCCACAATTCAAATTTTCAAGTTTCACTCTTTGCAAGTTTGGACCAGATTCATCATTTTTGGCGAAATTCATATTTTCCTTTTCCAAAATTCGACAAAAATCCGGCAGCCCCAGGTGCATTGAGAGGCCACCCACCAAAGATCAGCTCCGAAATTTCTCCACATGCCAAAATCATTTCATCGAGCACACGGCTTGCCTTTGTTGTTGTACATGTTCGAGTTCGATGTTTGATTCGACCGTCAGTGTCGTTTTCTTCAGAGACACGGCGTCGATCTCACTAGTGCCCACTCTGGCGCCACACACACTACTCCTACTTCTTATCCAGAGCGCCGCACGGTCCTTTGGACGGGCACCATCGTCGGTGGTGGCGTGTCCATAGCGCCGGCGGCCTGCGGTGGCGGAAACCACCGTGGCGGCTGCGAGGATCAGCTCCAGCTTTCGGCGCCGTCCGGCATCGCCCAAACCACCGAGGCCTCTGTGTGGCGATCTGCTTACCTGCGCCTGCGCTGTAGCTTTGTCGTCGTGCTTTGAGCAGCGCGAGCGTGCTCCCCGCCCGGCGAGCTCCTGCGCCGTTCCGTTGAACTTGGAGTATCAACCAAGGCAGGCCAAGCTTAGCACCTAAACCGAACGGTAGGCCCCCACGGTGATGCCTAGCCCCTAAACCACGATCAACCGCTGCACCGCTGTAATAGCCGCCGGAGTTATCCGTTCACGGCCACCGCCTCGGATCAGCTATAAAAGGCCCCGAGCTCGCTCGACCCCACCACAACTCCACCTCACGGGCCCGCCAAGCCACCGGGGAGGACCCAGGAGGTATCCTTCCTCGGCAGCGGCCGCCCGATCCGCCTCGGGCTCGGCTTGATTCACTCAGGTGGGACCATCCCCGCCTCCCAAACCGCGTCAGCAGCCCTCTGGTGCACACAGTACTCTAACCCGAGCCTCAATTCAACCTTTGCAGCCCTCCCCGATGAAATCCAACAACACCCGAACCACAGTCCGCCGGAGTTGAGGTCGCCGTCGACGTGGTGCTCGCCGTCGACCAAGTCCACCACCCATAAGTGCGGAAGGACCCAAGGAACCCGTTGGTACCACCCACTCCTCCTAACTCGCCGTGGATCACCGCCAGCGACCACCGCAGCCTTCGGGCGCCGGTGACTCTGTTCGAAAATTCAAACCTGACGGGTGGGACACCTCGTCAGCTTTTTCCCCTTTACCGAACCGTTTTCTAAAAACGCCTTCGGGCAGGATATGTTTTCCTTTGGAGTTGGCGGGTTTTTAATCGAATCGTTTTCTGTTTTTATAAGCTAGCCCCTGGAAACTTTATGTTTCATTACAGACAAGTCCCTGGACTAAAACTTTAATAACTGTTAAACAGAAAATGATTTTTGATTGATTCTTTTTCTATCACCTTTATTTTTCTGTCTAGTTTTTATCATATTTATTTGAAAAATATTTGGAACACTTTTTGTGCACACAAGGTATTTACGATAGTACGTATTTTTCTTTATATCGTAGATACCGGAGGAGGTGACGGAACCGCGAACTTCATCGAGCTAGACTACGACTACTCCGAACCAGGCAAACATGTTTGAACCTTGATAAGATGAGTGTTTTGCATGTTTGCATTGAGTAGTCAGTTCATGGCATGATTATATGCATAGCAGTAAGGGTTATATTACATGCAAAGCTATTGCAAGTGAGCCTCGGAACTCGATGTGTTATTCGATGAGAGTTTACATGATCATGTGGTGACATTATAGGTGGTAAGATGGTATTGTTGTAGCATGGCAGTCTTATGCCAAACTATTTAACTCCAGTGTCAACGTGAGTCAAGTCACGTTACCATCTGTTCCTTTTCCTGTACTACCACATGTTTTCTTTATGGAATATGGTTTAGTAAGTTGCGAACCTCTTTCCTGGTACACACCAAACAGAGGGGCGGGATGAGGTTCCATGGCCTGGATTAAAGCCCGTCATCCGGTCGGGGAGCATGGGTGTTTCCAGTTGGGACGAGAGGGGCACCTTAGGCGCCGAGATAAATTTGATCCCATGCTATTCGAGGTTGTGACCTCCCGTCTTAGAGTTTTTCTTGAGCGTTGCCTAGGGTGATTCCTAGCGGAATCTTGGAAATGGGTGTGTCTTGGTTAGATGAGTTTCTTCTAAAATACGTAAGCAAAACTAGCCCCTTGCGACTCTTGAAATCCGTTGGTTGTGGTTTAATAGTACAAACTCTGCGAGTCAAACTCATTCAAGTAACCGTATCTATGGCCAATGTATGTGTTCAACTTGTCTGTCGGTCTGATGTTAGTCTCCTTGACAAATCTCCGGTGAGCAGAACATGAGTGGTAAACTTCGGCTACATGATTAATCTGTGGATGGACTAACCCGTTTATTATTATGTGCTGAGTATCTTTCCTTGGAATGGTCTATACTGCTTGAATACGACAATGCAATATAAGCCCTTTATGTGATGTCGCTCAGACGTCCGACTGTGGAATTTATGATGTTTACCTTTGATATGATCCCTTTATGTGATGTCGCTCAGACGTACGATTGTGGCACTCTTGTTATTTATTTTCAATATAAGCCCTTTATGTGATGTCGCTCAGACGTCCGACTGTGGCACTCTTGTTATTTATTTTCAATATAACCCTTTATGTGATGTCGCTCAGACGTCCGACTGTGGCACTTTTGTTATTTACTTTCAACATAAGCCCTGTATGTGATGTCACTCAGACGTCCGCCTGTGGCACTCTTGTTATTTACTTTCGATATAAGCCCTTTATGTGATGTCGCTTTGACGTCCGGTGTGTACGTCTTGTCATTTATTTTTCCAATATAAGCCCTTTACGTGGTGTCGCTTAGGCCTTGGCTGCGGCATGTTAATTTATCTGTTCACCATTCGGCGTCACTTGGACACTTTCGATCGGTTTCGATTATTTTTGTTGGGATTTCGGAGGATTACGCTGACTTCCTTTTATTTAACATGTCGTGCAAGTTATTCACTTGAGTGTGCATTGCCAATTGCTCATGATGCATCATGCTTACATTTGCTATATCTTATGTCGAACTGTCTTGCAGTACATTCAAAGTACTCACCTAGCTTGTTGATTTGGCGAGATGTTGTGAAAGGCGATCTTATGGACGAAGAGTTCGATAGTGAGTCCGGCGCCTAGAGAGTCGGTCAGTCCCGTGCGATCACTGAATTTATCACTTGTACCATATCCGCTTCCGCTACCGAATAAACCATCGAGCCTCACTCGATGCTCGATGAGCTGCAAGTAAGCGTTAGTGTCACCACTTCACTGACATATCCACCACCACTTTTAAATCTGAGTCAGTAGTATGCCACCACACCTTGTGCCATATCCGCCTTTATGTATATTATTGGCGTGCTTGTAATAAATTGTTGAGCAACCTCAGCTCAACCACGTAATATATTTAATACTTCGGATTTCCGTATCAGAATTTGTCTACCGATGGGAGGACTCTCCTATCTGGAAATAAGAAGGATCGGTTTCTCAATGAGTATTTTATTGAAAAACCGGTTGTCGATTCATCAAAACCGGCGGATCTCGGTAGTGGGGGTCCCGCCTTGTGCGTCTAGGCGGATGGTAACAGGAGACAAGGGACACGATGTTTACCCAGAGTTTGGGCCCTCTTGATGGAGGTAAAACCCTCGTCCTTCTTGATTGATATTGATATTGTGGATGTTTACAAGAGTGGATCTACCACGAGATCAAGGAGGCTAAACCTAGAAGCTAGCCTATGGTATGATTGTAAGGGTTGTTGTGATTGTAGTCCTCGGACTAAAGCCATCCGGTTTATATAGACAGGAGAGGGCTAGGGTTACATAGAGTCGGTTACAATGGTAGGAGATCTACATATCCGTATCGTAAGCTTGCCTTCCACGCCAAGGAAAGTCCCATCCGGACACGGGTGAAGTCTTCAATCTTGTATCTTCATAGTCTTGGAGTCCGTTGATGATGATAGTCCGGCCGATGATAGTCGGCCGATGATAGTCGGCGATGATGGTAGTCCGGCAATCCGGACACCCCTAATCCGGGACTCCGTCGATAGCCCCTGAACCGGGCTTCAATGGCGATAAGTCCGGCGTATATTGCTTGGCATTGCAAAGCGGGTTCCTCCTCCAAATGATAGAAGATTGTGAACACCGGATAGTGTCCGGCTCTGCAAAATAAATTCCACATTCCACCGTAGAGAATAATAATATATACATGAGTTCAATCTGTGACATTTTCGTGGCATGACATCACACCACTACCAAGCCATTACTCAAATTATTTTTACTTTACCACCTTAAGCGCATTTAGCGAAGCGGTTTCCTTAACACGTCTTGTCGAAGCGAGATCGTGTTTCCCTTAATCCGGGATTCTCATCAATACAGGAGTGGGTAACCCAACGCGTCATTGATGGTGGCAACAGGAGATAGCGAGTTTTACCGGGCGGTGGGGGCCGCGTGAGACTTAGCCGCCCATATAAGGGATAAGATTCACCTTCTCACCTCGCCTTCTTACTCCTTTGCTTATCCGTCTCCGCGCTTTCGAGCTCCAGGCGCCCACTCAAAATAATAAAGATTGAGTACATGCACTCATCACCAAGCACGATGAATGATCATATGAGGATAAGTAAGATAATAACATATAACAAGCATAAGTGTAGCTTATGATCAAACACATGATCATCAATGTCTCACGAGTAATAGCATAGTATCTCAAGCAATCAAAAGCAAACAAAGTTCAACCAAGA
Source organism: Aegilops longissima (assembly GCA_021605205.1). Taxonomy (NCBI): domain Eukaryota; kingdom Viridiplantae; phylum Streptophyta; class Magnoliopsida; order Poales; family Poaceae; genus Aegilops; species Aegilops longissima. Next base: position 337,402,244 of record CM038677.1, read on the forward strand.
AGACAAGAGAGAACAAAAGCAGCAAATCTCTCTCCTACATGATCTATACATTTTCTCCCCTTTGGCAACAAGTTACCAAAAGTTCCTAGAAAATGCATAGGACTATATCTCTCTCAGGCTTGGTCTTCTTTGGTGGCGTAGAGATGGCTCCTTGGGCGAAGACTTGATAGATGTGGAAGGCTGAAGGAGTTAGTCTTTGGAGCTGGTTCTTGTTGGAGCTATAGCTGGCAGATGAAGTGACTCAGTGGCTGTGCAGCTCTGCGGCTGATCTCGAGCTCAGCGCTCAAATGCATCAGTTGTCCTGCCCTTCATCTCATGCATGTCATCCTTTAGCTGCTCCAGGTGGTGAATCTCGATTACTTTGACATCAAGATCATATAATTTTTGTTCCATGATTCTTTCCGAGCTCTCTGGTTTTGAGTTAGGTGGCCAACCCCTTCTCAATCCAGTTGATGCTATCAAGTAACCAAGCTGCTCTGCTTGTTCTTCAAAAATACTCGAGATGCCTCTGCTAGAGTGGGCATCTTGGCAGCCTTCTTTCCTTGCCTTCTCCTTCTTCTCTTGAGCTTCTTGATGATGGTTCATTCTCAGTCATGACAACAATTGTCCTCCAATTCAGGATAGAGAACTAAGTGTTCTTTATCCAATAGATACTTCCTGTGCCCATCTTTGAGTTAATCAACTCCTGGATTTGTGGGCATATCCACAGCTCCTCTTACAGTCTGCTCTTTGTCCTCTTGATAGTTTCAACTATGAGGCTCATGACCTTGAATTTAGGGCACATCAAAATGTGAACAAATTAATTGCATGCCGGCTTTGAGGTAGAAGTTAAAATATGCAATGTAATACCGCATAGACGGTAGCCCCGATGCTCGGTTCGGTGTTGGAAAGAAAAGCGTCTTGAGGATCTGAAAAAGATATCTGTGGGGTTGCTAAAAATTATGTCAATATGGGTTGCGGCTGCGCTCTTGACCTCTGCCCGCTTGCTGCGGAGGTCGGTGCATTGAAGCAGAGGCTCGGCGGTCGGGCAAGAGCTCGGCGCGCCGAGAAGCAGCTCAAGACAAAGAAGGTGAGTAACACCACTTTGAATTTGTACCTTCTGAAAAGGATTTAGGTTGCGACAAAAATAACAAGGATAACATGGGTGCTGCGGGGCCACGAGCGAGGTGGTGGCCACTGAAGGAGGCCGTGTCATGACGAGCATAATCGGCCCGCAGAGCAGGGGCGAGAAAGCAGGAGGCGCGGGTGGCGGTGGTTCAGCAAAGCTCCGGGCTCTCATGGAAAAGCATGAGAGTTTGGGCGTGACTCAAAGACTTCGAGTCGAGCTTGCCTCGCTCTCGAAAATGTAAAACCGCCAAGGCGAGGCCCATAAGTCCCTTGAGGAGGTTGAATTGATGAAGAAGATGGCGGCGGGTAAGGCATTTTTCATCCAAAGCAAGCATGTGAATGTAAATTCGTGTTACTTACGGTTCGGAGCTCTCGAGGCGTTTGCAGATCTGCCTCGTGGCGTGTACGATGCGCCGCATTTCTCGAGCCGAGGAGGGAGCTCAGCGGAGAAGGTCTTACGGTCTCGGTATCTTTGAGGCCGGCCATCCGTGCCCCTAGCGACCAGGTGAAGCGGCTGGTCGAACTTCCTAAGGTGGCGAGCAGGCCATGAAGGGCCTCATAGTCGGTGTGTGGCTGGAGAGGCCATGCACAGGAGCTACCGGCCTCGTCATTGCTGGTGGATCGTGCCCACAGGTGGAGGTTATCAAGCGCTCCTTTGTATTGAAGGTGCTCGTCGGGCCCTTGCGCAGCGCAAAAGGTGCATTAGGGCAAGCTGGATGCGGAGAAGCTAATCAGCGGCAGCGCCACCACGGGCAAAGGAGCATCGTCGCCCGAAATTTACTATAAGGCTGTCTGAAGGGTGCCGCAAGATTGCGGATGAGTGCCCCGAGGATGTAATTTTGAGTGAATTAGCAATGTGTTATCTGTGCGCTGAAAACTTTGTTCATATGTGCTAAACAGCGCTTGTTTAATTTAAAATATTACCTTACATGCGGCCGTTTATTAAATCGAGAGATGGCAAGTGGTAAACTTGGCCCCCATGCCACAGTCTTTGGGGTGTTGGGATAAACTTGAGCACTCTTGTTCCCATTTTGGGTCCATCTGAGGCGCTCAACACAGCGAACAAGGCAACGGACTTATAGTGCTTGAACACTCTCCTTAGCCATAGAATTCTATAATTTTAAATTTGGTGAAGCCCCTAGTATTCGGAAGACGAATTGAGGCGCTATCACGCCTTCATCGGACATAATCCGGAACTTCGCTCGAGCGGCGTAGGTCTTTAGGACCGAAAGGACCTCTCGAACAGCGACCAGTCTCACGCCTTATCATGCGGTCAGTTTAGCTTTCTCCTTTGAGGCGTTAACCCGGCTCAGCAGAGCGCAATCGCGATGGTTCTCCAGTGCTACCTTAGCGATAGAGCGGGCGTAAGGTGCCAAACATGGGGCAGGCAAACCCAACTATTGACCCAAGACATGATTGAGCTGATTCATATAATGCTATAAGTTGAGGGTGCCGCACTTGTGAAAGTGTGCGGACTTTATCACACCATAAGCGGAGGACATAAGCCCTGGTGTATTTGGCGTACCAAGATGCCGCAGGTGCAACATGTTGTAAATGAACATATATATATATAAAGTGATGCAATTATAGGCAAAAGTGCTGCATTTTATTGAGAAGATATGCTATCGGTGCGGAATGATACAAATAGTCACGGAAAGCAAAGTTGGACGAATTAAAGGCGTCTCCCTCGAGGGTAGGCAGCGGAATGTTGTATTTAACAAATTTAATGCTCGTGATGGAGACCACGAGTGTTAAATCATGACCTTTGTCCTTCCTGGCTGTTGCATCATGAGTTGGCGGGGTTCGCGCGGACTGAGTTCTATAAAAAGAAAAATAAAAGAAAAAAAGCGACACACTTGGGGCCTGGTGTGGTCGAACCGCACTCTGGAGTCTGTTGTGGTTGTGCCCTTCCCCTATGCCCATGGTATCTCAGGCGTAATTATGTCTGTGGAGTTTGTCTTACAATTTTGCGAGGGCTGGGGTTGGGGCCGCATTACTACGTGTGCGGGGCGTGCGCGGTGGTCTTAGTTGATTTTGCTCGGTAGCGTTTGGTCGTGTCCGGTCATTTATGGCGGACTCGATAATTGCCTTAAAGGCTGCTCTATATACTTGCGCGAGCATTGTATGTTCCTCCGTTCGGAGGGGCGTTCCGTGTTTCCATTGACCGTGATGACTCCACGAGGGCTGGCATCTTGAGCTTAAGGTATGCATAATGCGGCACGCGTTGAATTTTCAAAGCGGTTCGTCCGAAGCGAGCGTGATAGCCGCTGCGGAGCGGGACTATGTCGAAGATTAACTCCTCGCCGGAAATTATCCGGGGATCCGAAGACCACTTCGATGTATGGCGAGCACTGTACAATTGGCCTCGACACGGTATGGCGCCTTTGAAGGTCGTCGTTGTAGGTTTAATCCTTGAAGGTCTATGCCCATCTTGCGCCTTGTATCACGATAAAGCAGGTTAGAGCTCTGCCGCCGTCCATCGAGTTCTCGTGAGGTGAAATCCATCAGCGATTGGGTCTAAAACCAATGCGGCGAATCCGCCATGGCGGATCTTGGTCGGATGGTCTCTTGATCGAAAGTGATCGGGCAAGAGGACCATGGGTTGAATTTTAGGCGGCGTGGCTCCATCAGCGTATCGTCCTTAGTGCGCTTCCGCTCCCTCTTGGGAATATCGTTGCGTATATCATGTTTACCGTCCGAACTTGAGGGAATCCCTTTTGTCCTCTGTTGTTCGGCGGCGGGTCTCTTCCTCGTCATCATTGTGTAGCCTTGTCCTTTTTTTGGCGATTAATTTGCTGCACTGCTTGAATACCCAACAATCTCTGTTGGTATGGTTAGCTAACTTTCGGAGTTCCATGTATTTGACAAAGCGGTCGAGTATTCGGTCCAAATTGGGCCGGGCGGGTGGTTCTTTTGAATGGCTTCTTCCGTTGACGGGTTTGGAGCCTCGGAATCGGCGTTGACTGCCGTATCCTCATTCTTGTCGCCGTTAATGCGGCGTTTGTTTTGTTCGGCGCAACCTGCCATTGCGGTCCTTGGTATCCGGACTACCAGCGTTTTTCTTTGAGGTTATTCTTTGGCGAGCCAGCTATCCTCTCCCGCCTGAAGCGGGTCATGAGAGATGTGAGGGCTGCCATGGATTCGGCTTCTCTGTCCTAGGTGCCGAGCCAGCCACTCGTCGCGGATGTTATGTTTGAAGGCAGCGAGTGCCTCGCATCCGGACGGTCGGCGATTTGATTTTTCTTTGTTAGAACCGTGTCGAGTGCCCTGGCGATTAAATGCGGCTCTTTGGATTATGTGGCTTAGGTCATCTGCATCCGGTGGTGCTTTATCGTGCCACAGAAGTTGTCGAGGAATGCGGCTTCGGGTCTTCCAACATCAATTGACTCTGCGGGCGGGCTGTTAAGCCAATGCCGAGCTGGTCCTTTAAACTTGGCGGGAGATATTTGATGGCGTGAAGATGGTAAATCGCGGGCCATGTGTATATGGAGAGATAATCCTCAATCCAGACTGCGAAGTCTGTTGTGCCATCGTAGGATTCGATATTAGCAGGTTTGAACCCTTGATTTGATGATCCATTACTTCGTCGGTGAAGCATAGTGGGTGTCTGGCGCCTCTGTATTGAGCAATATCGCGGCGTAGCTCGAGAGGCGTTATCTGCTGTGTTGACCCGGCGGAGTAGTTGTATCCGGTGCGGCGGTATTAAATGCGTGGGTGGCGAGGCGTCCACGTGATCCATAGATAGATCTGGATTGTCTTGCCTTGTCCTCAATATATCTACTTAAGTCGGTAGCGTTCCCCGTGGCTTCCTGCTTTTAGAAGCGATCTTTGAATGCGGTTTTGGTAGAGGGCTTGCGCGCTCTCTATCAGCGGCCACGAGGTGGTCGGTCTGCCGTATTGTCTTGTTGGTGATGCTGCCTCCTCTAATCGGGGAGCAACTTGCGTTTTAGGTAACTTTTGGAGGGCGTTGAGTTCATACTCTTGACGCGAGGACCTCGGTCCATCTGTCGGCCGGTAGGTCTTGATCAGCTTGAAGCTGTTGTTGCTTTTCTTTAAGTTGTTTGCCGTGGCCATTAGCCTGCGTCTAAAAGCGCTCTTGTTGACGGGATCCTCGGGCACGGCGAATTAAATCGTCGCCGAGGCTTGCCTCGTCTCCGGAGGAGGTAAGTAATTGTCATCCTCGACCTCTTTATGCGCCGCCCTCTCACGAGGGCTTGCTTCTGCCCCCTCCTGCTTATTTGGATCGTCTTTGGAGGAGTTGTCTTCGGCACTTTTGGGGTGTTATTATCTCTGTGCGGAATCTCCATTCTTCCGTGGCGGGATTTAAGCGGCGCCCGGCGTCGGCGCTTGGGCTGTTCTTTAAGGAATCGGCCTCCTTTGCTTCTTCACCGTCCCCATCTTTTGGGGTGTCCACCATGTATATGTCGTATGGAGGTGGTTTTCGGTGTCTGTAAGCCTTTGGTTCTTAGTAATCTCCGGCATCGTCGTCCATACCATCGATGTCTTGGTCGTGGTCAGTCGTCGGTTAAATCGTCGGCGGTGGCTCTGAAGTGGGTGGTGGGTGGGATCTGAATTTCTTCGTCGTCCGCGTCCCACCGTCTGGCGTAGATTCGGCGAGGGCTCTCGAGATAGCGAGAGATGCTTGATGAATTTATGATATCGCCGAAGGCGAAGTCTGAAAAGATGTCGCGGCGGTGAATTCCATGATCGGCGTAATCGGATTCGGCGGGCAAAGGCGCGAGGAGGTCGAAGTCGGCGAAGAGTCGGCGCTCTGAGTCATGGGCTTTATCGCGGGACAAGGTAAGTGTTGGCTCCATCGCCGTGGGAGTTGCAGCTCTCGGCGGTGTCCAGCCATCGTCCTCGATCCGGCGATCGGCTCCGGACTATGAGTCGAGGCGGATTCATGGGCGACCTCAAGGTCTGTCCGTGGCGAGTTAGGTCATGCCCATCGAGACAGCGGCAGCCGCGCTTAGGCGTGGCTCGAGATCCATCGAAGATCAAGTCCCGTGGATGTCGGCCGTGAAGTTTAGGCTTCAAACCTAACGGCGGCGGGCGTAACTTCGATCTGCTCGGATGGCCAAGGAGTTGGCCCGCGATCTTGAAGCCGCCGAATCTGAAGATCTGTCCGGGAGAAAGGTCTCACCAGGACTGTGTCGTTGTTGATTGAAGAGGCCATCAAGCCTATCGGTGGCGACAGGAGGAACTCTCAATGAAAGCACCAATGTCGGTGTCAAAACCGGCGGATCTCGGGTAGGGGTCCCGGCTATGCGTCTAAGCGGATGGTAACGAGGAGACAAGGGACACGATGTTTACCAGGTTGGGCCCTCTTGATGGAGGTAAAACCCTCGTCCTGCTTGATTGATATTGATATTGTGGATGTTTACAAGAGTGGATCTACCACGAGATCAAGGAGGCTAAACCTAGAAGCTAGCCTATGGTATGATTGTAAGGGTTGTTGTGATTGTAGTCCTACGGACTAAAGCCATCCGGTTTATATAGACACCGGAGAGGGCTAGGGTTACATAGAGTCGGTTACAATGGTAGGAGATCTACATATCCGTATCGCCAATCTTGCCTTCCACGCCAAGGAAAGTCCCATCCGGACACGGGGTGAAGTCTTCAATCTTGTATCTTCATAGTCTTGGAGTCCGGTTGATGATGATAGTCCGGCCGATGATAGTCCGGCCGATGATGGTAGTCTGGCAATCCGGACACCCCCTAATCCGGGACTCCCTCACCGGTCTTGACAAACTTGGTATCAGAGCCAGGCTGACTGTAGGATGCCACTAGGTGCGATCGCTAATCGGTTATTAGCGTCTTAGCGCAATTTTAGCATTTTTGCAAAATGTAGCAATTTTCTGTTAGTCATCATAAATTTATGATCGACTATTGGAATCTTTGTCTACTTTTGTAGATGGCTAGCGGTTATGAGTCATAGGTGTTGCCAATGTACACGAGGGTTTATCAAGCTCCTCACCTACATCGTCAAGATCGCGATTGGGCCATCGGTTAGCCCGATGTTCACACTCTACCGGCACAAGATCAGCGACAATCTGTCTATGCACCGGGCAGCGGTGCAGTTCAAGGGAGGCGTTGAGTCACGGCAATTCGATTTGTTGGCGAGGCCATGCCTATGGAAGGCATGCCATGCAGATAGCTGCCCGTGTGGCGATAGCCCGTCTCGGGATGTTCTTCCGTCGATGAAGACTCGTCGCTACCGCTACCTTCCATGCCACGTGCCATACACTTGTCACTATGCATTCGCTTGCCCCAGGGGAGAGCGAGATGAGGCTATTGAGATGCTTGTTGAATACCTCCAGGCACTTGAGGCAGCTTTCGATAACCTTGTGGACGACCTTGTGGCTGCTCGTATGGACTCGGTCCATGGCTGTGCCGCCAACAGGAGGGAGCTCCTCCACACAGCACCACCACTGACCTTCGTCTCATCCTCAGCATCTTACTCACCTGCCATCCTCGCCACGCTCGTCGCTTTGCCTACCTGCGAGGAGTTCGACCAAGTCATCGCGCCCTCTCGATCCGTGTTGCACCACCTATTGCGCCCACTCCAGTCCGTGCGGCACCACCTATTGCGCCCGCCCCAGCCCGTGTTGCACCGCCTCTCGCGCCCGCTCCAGCTTCTCGGCGCAGCACTTCACGCCTAGAGCCTATTAGTGAGGAGGAGGTTGAGTCCCGGCATCCTTTGGGCCTCACCCTCGGCGAGCCAAGGGAAATCCTTACCATCTCCATTGAGTGTGCCTAGCAGCCCTGCGTTGTGCGGCTTGTATGATATGTTTATATGTATATAGGATGTGAGAAGTAGTTTGCATGCGCATCATGTAGGAGGCGGGAGAAGTACACTAGCCTAAATAACATGTCGGGGAATGTACGCACATCACGAGTGATGTATTGTATAATTACTTCTTGCGTGTAAGATATGTACTGAGCGGTCCTTCTCCATGCGCAATCAAATATTTTCTTGAAAAATCTTGGAGTGGTTAAGTTTTTCGCCTTTGAGTATTTATTTATTTTTGCGGCTCAATTTCTTTTTCTTATGAATTTTCCAAAATATATCCCCAGAGTGGAAAATGTCTCGTCCTTGGACTCGTTCCATGCCAAATCCGCCAGAAGAGAATTATGGCACCCAAACAAGCAACAATTTCACACGAGGGACAGTCAAGTCAGCGAGGCGGTGAGACAGCTTTTCCTCAAGTGTGCCGCCTTTATGAGCAAAGCCACCGCGGCACCAAGAAATGATGAACCATGTCATCAATATGGGAAATCACCGTGGACCGTATCGTGCAGCAATCCAAATTATCGAACTACAAAAGCGTTCCCCAACTTTCTAGCTGTGACAAACCTCTTGAGGCCGATGGTAGCTTGAGACATTGAAAGGAAATTGATTATTGCACAATGTTCAGACCATGAGAAGGTACTATATGCACCTCACTACCTCACGGAGCAGCTGCATCATGGTGGGAAAAATTCCTACATGCACCCCAATGAGAATAACATCACGTGGGAAGAATTTAAAGAAGGTTTTAGGTAGGTAGCATATCCCCAAAAGCGTTATGAAGATCAAGAAGAGGGAGTTTGATGACCTCAAGCGAGAGAGGCATGGCGGTGACCGAGTACAACATCTGTTTACTCAGTTGTCTCGTTATGTAGCGAAGAGCACATGACGGAAAATAAAAGATGGAAAAATTCCTGGGCGGTCTTGCACGACACTTAAATGCTAGCTGGTTGTACACACCTTTCCGGACTTCAAAAGCAGCTTGTGGACAAGGCCATTACCACTGGAAAATGGCGCCGCATCTCGGATGATTTTCACAAGCGAAAAAGGACCAAACTGCTCAAGCTCGCAACAACGAAGCAAGGCCCGACTTCGGAAGAGTGGGGCAAACAAGTCCACAACCAATATCCCTTTTCGATCAAGAATTTTCATGCAAGGGACGAGGATTTTACATACCGCCCAGGTGTTACTTGCTAAGCTTGTGGAGAAGAAGGGCACTATGCCAAGCGATTGCCCAAAGCCAAAACTTCGACTCCCACGCCGAACCACGGTGGGAATAATTCAACACCCAAGCGTAACAACTTCAACCCCAATAATAATCACAAGAAGGGTCACTTGAACCATGTGACCAAGGAGGAAGCACTGAGAATGCCCGGATATCGTACTCGGTACGTTCCCTGTCAACACAATACCTGCCACGGTTTTGTTTGATTCTGGAGCTTCTCACTCGTTCATTTCAAAGAAATTTGCTTTGCAAAATGATTTTTCGATGCTTCCCCTGGAAAAGTCCATGATCATCAAGTCCCCCGGGATTAAGCAAGTTACTCAGAGTTACTGCCAAGGTGTGGTTATTGAGTTTGAGGGATTAAAGTTTCACGCCAACCTTATTGTATTGGAAAATAAGGGACTAGATGTCATCCTAGGAATGGATTGGTTAACCACCAACAAAGGATTTATTTTGCTTCAACGGACGATAATTCTTACCCACCATCACGGGAAGACAATAAAAGTTTCAGCTCAAGAAAGACAAATATCACGGCAACCAAGGTTGAACAAGGTGGGCGTTTACGAGTTAAGCAAAGTTCGATGGTGTGTGAGTTCCCGACGTATTTCCGAAGAACTACCGGGCATGCCACCGGACCGGAGATAGAATTCAGCATTGAGCTAGCTTTTGGAACCACCCCATTTACAAGAAACCATACTGAGAATGGCACCCTCGAGTTGGTGGAATTAAAGAAGCAAATAAAAGAATTCTTGGACAAAGGATTTATCGAGCCAGCTCCACACCTTAGGGCTCACGGTTTTATTTGCCAAGAAAAGGATGGGACAACTTGAGATTGTGTATAGACTATCGAGCACTCAACATGGTCACAATCAAGAACAAATATCCAAGCCAAGCCAACATACTCAACAAGGGTATTACCGAAGGTTCATTGAAGGGTTCTCCACCATAGCCAAGCCAATGACGCAGTTGCTCAAGAAAGACAAGAAATTCGTTTGGACGGAAGCTTGCGAGAAAAGTTTCCAAGAACTCAAAAGAAAATTAACAACAGCACCAGTATTGGTTGTGCCAGACATACACAAAAGTATTGAGGTGTATTGTGACGCATCCAGGAAGGGCCTCGGATGCGTATTAATGCAAGAAGGCAAGGTAGTCGCGTATGCCTCCAGGCAACTACACAAGCATGAAGAAAATTACCCTACTCATGACTTGGAACTGGCAGCAGTCATTCATGCACTCAAAGAGTGGAGGCACTTTTTACTCGGAAACCGTTGTGAAATATACACGGACCATAAAAGCCTCAAGTATATTTTCACACAACCAGAACTCAACTTACGACAACGACGCTGGTTGGAATTAGTAAAAGATTATGATGTCGGTATTCACTACCATCCGGAAAGGTGAATGTAGTGGCGAGATGCCCTTAGTGAAACCCGGTTCGAGCGGCGACAGTCTGCCAAACTTGAGACCTGAATTTCAGCAAGAGTTAAGCCAAACTCAACATGATGATGGTCGCCGAGGGCGATGTGTAAAATTTGGATATACAGCCTACCTTAATGGAGCAAATTAAGGAGGCTCCGCATGGACACCCCAGCATCGAAGGCATAAAAAGAAAAGTGAGTTTGGGCAAGGCCTCAGAATTTATCATAGACAATAAGGGAATACTATTGTACGGAGACAGACTTTGCGTACCGAATATAGAAGACCTCAAATAGCGAATCCTAGCCGAAGGCCACACCGCTCCGTATTCAATCCATCCGGAAGGGACCAAAATGTACAAAGACATTCAGGAAAAAATTTGGTGGCACGGTATGAAGAGGGATATAGCCACCTTCATTGCATGTTGTGATTCGTGTCAACGCATTAAGGCCGAGCATCAAAAACCGGTAGGGTTATTACAGCCAAACAGGATACCTGAGTGGAAGTGGGATGAGATCGGGATGGACTTTATTGTTGGACTACCTCGGTCACAACACGGAAATGATGCCATATGGGTCATCACAGACAGATTAACCAAGGTGGCACATTTCATTCCCGTGAAGACAACCTACACCACTCAGAAGCTTGCTAAGCTATATCTCTCGCATAGTTTGCTGCATGGAGTCCCAAAGACTATAATATCGACCGAGGCACTCAATTCGTCTCTAGATTTTGGGATCAATTACAGCAAGCTACGGGAACTCAAGCGGCATTGATACAGCATACCACCCCGGTGATGGACAAAGCTGAGCGTAAACCAAATACTAGAGGACATCTTTGAGGCGTGTGTCCTCACCTATGGGACCAGTTGGGAAGAAAGCTTGCCATATGCCGAGTTTGCATACAACAACAGTTACCAAGCCAGCCTGCAAATGGCACCCTTCGAAGCCTTGTATGGACGGAGATGTCGTACTCCATTAAATTGGTCAGAGACAGGAGACAGCCATATCTTCAGCCCAGATATGCTCAAGGAAGCTGAGGAGAAGGTTAAGCTAATCACGGACCGACTCAAGACAGCTCAAAGCCGACAAAAGAGTTATTACGATCGAAAACATCGGGGAGTCAGTTTTGAACCCGGTGAGTATGTGTACCTCCGAGTATCTCCTATGAGGGGCCTACAACGATTCAAAGTTAAAGGAAAGCTAGCACCAAGATTTATCGAACCCATACGTGTAGTTGCGAAGAGGCACGGTAGCCTACCAGCTAGACCTACCGAAGAGCTGTCCGGCGTCCACGACGTGTTCCATGTCTCACGATTGAGAAATGTGTGAGCAACCCGAAGCAGGTATCTCATGAGGACATTAACGTACAGCGGACCTCACCTACGAGGCAGCCCAATAAAAATATTAGAGAGTGCGAAAGGAGAACCCGTCGAGGAAGGCAATTGAGTTTTCAAAATGCGATTGGAGCAATCACACGAAGGCGAGGCAACATGGGAAGAGAAGATTTCCTTCGGGCAGAACACCCACACCTATTTGAGGATCAGCTGAAATCTCGGGGACGAGATTTTTCCTAAGGGGGTAGGCGTTGTGACACTCCAAAAAATTTTAATTGGTTTTTAACAAAACCCTTTATTTTGATTGGAAGGAGGCTATTTAAAATCTTTCCAAAAGCCCCTCCTTCTAAAAAAATTTCTCCTATGACAAGTATTTTACTTTTGTGTCTTCCTCAACCTTGGGGTTTGGTTTTAAAAACTTTCCTTCTCATGTTAACTCATCACAATAATTTTTTTTTTGGAAATTATTTTTTTTATTAAAGAGTAATTCTATGGGTTTTGGGGATTATTCCTTTTATAGCAACCACCATTTTTATCATGCCTCCTATCAAAATTTTCCTCCAAAACACCTCCCTCCACTTTGGGTCAAGTCAAGTAGCCAATCCTAGCAAGTTCAACCCATTTTGGATTTTTATTCCATTTATTTTATCCCCAAAACTGTTTCTGTCTTTTATTTTGGACCTAGGTGATTTACAAAGGAAGTATCTGATTTCCTTTGAGTTTTGATCTCAAACCAACTCCTCTGGCTAGTCCCTAGCACCCCCAACCTAGATCCATCAAGATCCACTCTTCCACAATTCAAATTTTTCAAGTTTCACTCACTGCAAGTTTGGACCAGATTCATCATTTTTGGCGAAATTCATATTTTTCCTTCTCCAAAAATTCTGACAAAAATCAGGCAGCCCCAGGTGCATTGAGAGGCCACCCACCAAAGATCAGCTCAGGAAATTTCTCCACATGCCAAAATCATTTCATCGAGCTTTGCCTGCCTTGTTGTTGTACATGTTCGAGTTCATGTTTGATTCGGCCGTCAGTGTCATTTTCTTGAGACACAGTCGATCTCACTAGTGCCCACTCTAGCGCCACGCACACTACTACTCCTTCTTATCCAGGCGCCGCGGTCCTTTGGGCAGGCACCATCGTCGGTGGTGGCGTGTCCCATAACGCCGGCGGCCTGCGGTGGCAGAGCCACTCGTGGCGGCCAGCGAGGATCAGCTCCTTTGGCTTTTGGCCCCGTCCGCCAAGCCACTCGAGGCCTCTGTGTGGTTGTCTTGCTTTGCACTGCGCATGCTCTGCAGCCTTGTCGCCGTGGCTTTGAGCAGCCTTGAGCGTGCTCCCCGCCGCCGACGAGCTCCGTGCGCCGTTCCGTTCGGAACTTGGAGTATCAACCAAGGCAGGCCAAGCTTAGCACCTAAACTGAACCAGAAGGCCCCCATGGTGATGCCTAGCCCCCTAAACCACCTGACCAACCGCTGCACCGCTGTAATAGCCGCCGGAGTTATCCCGTTCATGTCCACCGCCTCGGATCAGCTATAAAAGGAGCCCCCGAGCTCGCTCTCGACCCCGCACCACAACTCCACCTCACCAAAGCCCCACCAAACCTTCCTCGACGCCGGCCGCCCCGATCCGCCTCGGGCTCTGGCTTGATTCACTCAGGTGGGACCATCCCCGCCTCCCAAACCGCGTCAGCAGCCCTCTGGTGCACCCAGTACTCTAACCCGAGCCTCAATTCAACCTTTGCAGCCCTCCCCGACGAAATCCAACAACACCCGAACCACCGTCCGCCGGAGTTGAGGCCGCCGTCGACGTGGTGCTCTCCATCGACCAACTCCACCACCCACAGGTGCGGAAGGACCCAAGGAACCCGTAGGTACCACCCACTCCTCTTAACTCGCTGTGGATCGCTGCCGGCGACCACCGCAGCCTTCGGGCGCCGGTGACTCTGTTCGAAAAGTCAAACCTGACGGGTGGGACCCCTCGTCAGCTTTTTCCCCTTTACCGAACCATTTTCTGAAAACGCCTTCGGGCAGGATACGGTTTCCTTTGGAGTTGGCGGGTTTTAATCGAATCGTTTTCTGTTTTTATAAGCTAGCCCCTGGAAACTTTCTGTTTCATTACAGACAAGTCCCTGTACTAAAACTTTAATAACTTTTGAACAGAAAATGGTTTTTGATTGATTCTTTTTCTGTCACCTTTATTTTTCTGTCTAGTTTTTTATCATATTTATTTGAAAAATATTTGGAACACTTTTTGTGCACACATGGTATTTACGATAGTACGTATTTTTCTTTATACCGTAGATACCGGAGGAGGTGACGGAACCGCGAACTTCACCGAGCTAGACTCCGACTACTCCGAACCAGGCAAGCATGTTTAAACCTTTGATATGATGAGTGTTTTGCATGTTTGCATTGAGTAGTCAGTTCATGGCATGATTATATGCGTAGCAGTAAGGGTTATATTACATGCAAAGCTATTGCAAGTGAGCCTCGGAACTCGATGTGTTATTCGATGAGAGTTTACATGATCATGTGGTGACATGATAGGTGGTAAGATGGTATTGTTATAGCATGCCAGTCTTATGCCAAACTATTTAACTCCAGTGTCAACGTGAGTCAAGTCACGTTACCATCCGTTCCTTTTCCTGTACTACCACATGTTTTCTTTATGGAATATGGTTTAGTAAGTTGCAAACCTCTTTCTGGTACACACCAAGCAGAGGGCGGGTGAGGTTCCATGGCCCTAGATTAAAGCCCGTCATCGGTCGGGGAGCATGGGTGTTTCGTTTTGACCGAGAGGGGGCACCCTTACGGTAGCGTGAGATAAATTTGATCCCATGCTATTCGAGGTTGTGACCTCCCGTCTTAGAGTTTTTCTTGAACGTTGCCTAGGGTGATTCCTAGCAGCGGAATGCGGAAATTGGGTGTGTACTGGTTAGATGAGTTTCTTCTAAAATACCGTAAACGGAACTAGTCCCTTGCGACTACTGAAATCTGTTGGCTGTGATTTAATAGTACAAACTCTGCAGAGTCAAACTCATTCAAGTAACCTTATCTATGGTCAATGTTTGTGTTCAACTTGTCCTGTCAGTCTCAGTGTCAGTCTCCTTGACAAATCTCCGGTGAACAGACATGAGTGGTAAACTCGGCTACATGATTAATCATGTGGATGGATTAACCCGTTTATTATTATGTGCTGAGTATCTTTCCTTGAAATGGTCTATACTGCTTGAATACGACAATGCAATATAAGCCCTTTATGTGATGTCGCTCAGACGTCCGACTTGGCATTTATGTTGTTTACCTTCGATATGAGCCCTTTATGTGATGTCGCTCAGACGTACGACTGTGGCACTATTGTTATTTATTTTCAATATAAGCCCTTTATGTGATGTCGCTTAGACGTCTGACTGTGGCACTCTTGTTATTTATTTTCAATATAAGCCCTTTATGTGATGTCGCTCGAGGCGTCCATTATGCACTCTTGTTATTTACTTTCAATATAAGCCACATATGTGATGTCGCTCAGACGTCCACCGTGGCACTCTTGTTATTACTTCGATATAAGCCTTTTATGTGATGTCGCTTTGACGTCCGATCGTGTACGTCTTGTCATTTATTTTTCCAATATAAGCCCTTTATGTGGTGTCGCTTAGGCGCCGATCATGACATGTTAATTTATTTGTTCACCATTCGAGGCGTCACTTGGACACTCGATTGGTTTTAGTTATTTTGTTGGGATTTGGGAGGATTACGCTGACTTCCTTTTATTTAACATGTCGTGCAAGTTATTCACATGAGTGTGCATTGCCAATTGCTCATGATGCATCATGCTTACATTTGTTATATCTTATGTCGAACTGTCTTGCAGTACATTCAAAGTACTCACGGCTTGTTGATTTGGCGGATGTTGTGAAAGCGATCTTATGGATGAAGAGTTCGATAGCGAGTCCGATGCCTAGAGGAGTCCCAGTCAGTCCCGTGCGATCCTGGAATTTATCACTTCTACCATATCCGCTTCTGCTACCCGAATAAACCATAGAGCCTCACTCCGACGCTCCATGAGCTATGAGAGTAGGAGTTAGTGTCACCCACTTCACTGTGACATATCCACCACCACTTTTAAATACGAGTCAGTAGTATGCCACCACACCCTTGTGCCATATCCGCCTTTATGTATATTATTGGCGTGCTTGTAATAAATTGTTGAGCAACCTCAGCTCAACCCTATAATATATTTAGTACTTCTGGATTTCCGTATCAAGAATTTTTCTACCAGTAAGGAGGACTCTCCTATACTGGAAATAAGAGGATCGGTTTCTCAATAAGTATTTTATTGAAAAACCGGTCTTGACACTGACGTCGCTGCATTTGTAACTTTTACTATTTCTCAGGCCCCCTCGTAGATAGGATCGATCGGCTGTTCGAAAACCACCTAATTTTTTTACGTTTAAGAGGTAAAACTAGTTCATGCACTCGAGTCTAGTACTACTTGGTTCAAACAAGGAAGAAAGGGGTGGGGGTGGGGAGGATTTGTTACCTGAATCTAGGACTTGGTCGAAAGAGGAAATAATGGGGGCGAAAAGTAGCAGAGACGGCTATCCAACTGGTCTCTAGGTCTAATAGGAAATAAAGGAAACGCAGTACAAACTCAATATAAACCCGATCTATTGGTTGAAAAAGGAAAGAAAGTGGGGCTGGGGACAAGTCAGCGAGTAAGTCCAACACTAGATTTGCTAGCCTCACACAATATAAGGTGGCTATACCGAACAAAAATGGGACCAACCCAAATATCCATTACGATGTTTGTTGCCCGAGCCACTCTTATGTAATGCCTTTGGTAAAATGTAGCGATCGCCTTTGTTAAAAGTAAGGACACGTTAAACCAATGTTGTTTTCAATGTAATGCCTCCGATAATATGAATCAATGGCACTTCTTTACATGTCCTGCTAAAATTTCCCATTAAGATAAGTTGGTTCTTTTCGTTAGAAATGCAACATCCTGGTCCGCCTACTCTCGTGCCCAAAGTAATGTCGTATTTAACGGTTGTCATAGTTAATCCTGATGCCCACACTAATATCTAGCAATGCCATTGCTTTAGAAATTGCTACTGTCCTTGTAGGATTGCCATTCAGATAAGGAACATGCTTCTTTTCATTTGATGCATGTTTCATCACTTGTTACTTGTTAGTCACCATCCTTTCCACCTTTTTTGTGCAAACAGAGATATACATTTCACGCTCGATCTTAGTTGAACTGCACAAATGATATCCAAATTATAGTTGAGCATTCCAGGAGCTTCAAAACCAACCTTGATGTTGCTCAATTTTATTGCAACTAATGAAGAAGAAGCTCTGTGGGTTTAGTTTTACGATGGAAATGGAACCGGGCTGGAGCCCTTTATTTATAAAAATTGAAGAAGAAGCTGCTAGCTCACGGGACATTGCTTCATTTTAGGTGAACTGCACCAAAAGGTCCCATGAATTGAATCATCCATGTTGGTGATTGAAAGAGCCAGCTTGACATCGATCTAAGCACCCCGGCCTCCATCCTTGCGGCCTTACGGTACACCTCGTTGCCACCTGCTCGACCCTAGTGTCCTTGATAAAATGAAGTAATAATACAGTTAAAATAGAGCGAGTGTCATCTCTATCATTTCATTTCCAATGTAGATAAAGAAAGTGCTTCTCTTTGTTAAAGTATGTTTCATCAACTAGTCCCATTGTTAATGTTTAAGAGTTTCTGCAAACTGGGGTGCTTAATTTTAGTTGATATGTACAAAAATAGAGATTTGAATGTCTCAAGGCGCCTCCTTGTACTACTGCTGTACACCGATGTTCATCACTGGCAGAAGGTGTATCTGGGAGACTTGGGACGATGTCCAGTATGAGGCGTACCGTATGAGGCATCACAGGGCCCATCTCGCCCTCGCAGCATGGCATACTATGATACTATCGCAATATTTTCTTCTATTTATTTTGTGTGTTTCATCAACTAGTGCCACTATAATGTAATCACGCTTTTTCATTATCTGTGCAAACAGGGTTATTCAGCTGCATTTTGGTGGAACTGCACAAATGTACGTATGGAACCGGCATATATGCAGAGTGCGAGGTGTGCCAAGTAAAATTACCGACACCAACCATGATGCATGCGCATTGGCATCCACCACAACCAGTGGGATGTGTGGCGCTCTCGTGGACGGATCTTTCCGGCAGCAAATCCTCTAACCAAATACTAGTAGCTTATATTGGCAGTTTTCTAGGGAGTACTCTTTTACGAAAGAAGCACCAATCTATTTTTCTTTATTTGTACCTTGTGTCACAACTTTGACCCAAAGGTCGAGCTATTTTAGGGTGATTGGCGTAATACTCGGAGACTGATTGTAAGCATGATTTTCATTAGCTGTCACACTGATTGTAAGCATGAGCAGGTGGAAGATTAGGTTAGTGCGAAGCTTACATTAAACCCTACCGCCGCCGTTGAAACGAGGCGAGCGTCGAGGGGACCGTGGAGAACGTCGGGGAAGCGACGTCGCTCCATCCGGCCTCCTCTTGCGGTGGGAGAACGAATACTCCTGTGGCTCCGGCTGGCTATGCACCCTCACGAACGGCACACCATACTCGATCGATTTGTTATCCTCTGGGTGCTCGACCTTCGACCTGTACGCCCACCACCTCTGCCTGACTATCGCCTCGGGCGAATCCGTCTGCTCCATCGCCCATAGGAGATACTCGATGAACTCGGAGGACTGCGGCGTGACTGCCACCGAGGAGTACATGTACATCGTCGCCCTCATCGCCGCTGTCTCGCTCTTTCGCATACATTGCCACATGGCACGCACTATCCTCGAAATCTCCTACTCATTGTCAAACCAACTAAGGATCTCCTTCAACCTGGCTAACTTTGCCAGTGCGCATGGCGATCTGCTGATTCATTCTGCATCCTCTCCATAGATGTCGTTCGAGTGGTCCGGTGCTAGCTTTGGAAGATGGGAGGAGAGCGGTGGTCTTGCAATAGAGAAGAGGAGAGGAGAGGAGGTGGTATTGGAATGGAGATGATGGAGAGGAGAGGAGGTGGTTTTGCAATGGGAGAAGATCGAGAAGAGGGAGAGGCGAGGCGGTGGTTTTGGAATGGAGATGATGGAGAGGAGAGGAGGTGGTTTTGGAATGGAGATGATGGAGAGGAGAGGAGGTGGTTTTGCAATGGAGAAGATCAAGAAGGAGAGGCGAGGCGGTGGTTTTGGAATGGAGATGATGGAGAGGAGAGGAGGTGGTTTTGCAATGGAGAAGATCAGAAGAGGGAGAGGCGAGGCGGTGGTTTTGGAATGGAGATGATGGAGAGGAGAGGAGGTGGTTTTGCAATGGAGAAGAGGGAGAGGAGCGTGCAGCAGCGATTTAGGATTGGGCGAGAGGGCCGGCGCGTTGTGACTGGATCAAGATCAAAATCAATTTACCCTTCAATTAAGAAAGCGACCCCACATTAACTAGTCTCCCTTTTATTCTGGGTCACAATTGACCATGATTTTCGCACATAAAATATATGTTATACGTTGCAAAAATAATATAATTTGAAAGTACATTCAGATACGAACCAAACGATTCAATTTTTGGTGACATGCATTCACTTTTTGCTTGTCACATACAGTACGTGGTCAAACTTTGACCCAAAATATGCAAAACAACAAAAAAAATACTTCCAAGACCAGCGCCGCTCTTCCGCTCTTCTCATGTTCCAATCTAAATCCACCGCCGCTCCTCTCCTGTTCCAATCTAAACCCAACGCCGCTCCTCTCCTCTTCCATTTCAAAACCACCGCCCCTCCTCTCCTGTTCTAGTCCAAAACCAGCGTCGCTCCTCTCCAGTTCTAATCCAAAACCAGCGCCGCTCCTCTCCTCTTCCATTCAAAAACCACCGCCGGGGAGTGAAGGTGCTGTGGAGAAGTAGATCGATGGAGGAGTACAACCGATACGTGAGGATCGCAGACGGCGACCCTGTGAAGCTAGCTAGGATGTTGGAGATACAGTCTTGGTTTGACAACAAGGACCAACTAGCGGCGGCGACATCCATGGCCAAATATCTGTAACAGAGCGAAAAGCGGCGATACTCCGGAGGAGTCGCGCGGAGTACATAGAGCTGCTCCTCCGGGCCATGGAGCAAACAGATTCACGAATCCGATCGTGAGGGAGCGGTGGTGGGAGTATCGATCCCGGATGGAGCATCCACGAGATTGAAGGATCGAGCATCTCTGGGTGCCGTTTGTGAGGGTGTCCTGCCAGAGCGAGCGGTGGAGTCTTCGTCGACCGAACCCAACTCAAGAGGAGAAAAGCAGTTGGCCGATGGCGCTTCCCACCATCGTCTCCCTCGCCGTTCACATCGTCTCACACAGGCTGTCTGCCGCCGAGGAATAGGAGGGGACTGCCCCCCAGCCCAATAGTCGGGCAGGTTGTGAATTGTCAGGAGGAGCTTAGGGTTGTCAGTATTTGCAGGTTGTGAATTGTGTTTTGTGTTGTGTATTTTGAGAGTACTTTCAGATATGAATGTCTTTTGAATTTCAGATTTGCAGTATTGAGCATATGAAGAATTTTATGAATTCTAGAGATCTATTTTTAGCACTTAAAAAATGTAGTTTCATAGGAGTATAAAAGTGCAGACGAGAAGAAACTACAAGTTTCAGTTTCGAGATAAGAAACTGCAAGTTCAGATTCGGATAAGCGCAACTTTCAAGCAGAGCATTTATATTAACACGGCCTTTTCAAACAGGGTTAACATCATGTTGGAAGTTTTATTCATGGTTGAAAATGGAACTACCAGCCAGTTAACATCATGCTGATCAACATTCATGCATAGCACATCTTCATATGATGCACAGTCAAAATGCCCACGCAATGTCGATTGTGCGAAACACGAGAAAAGCGAGGGATGGAGTTTTGGCAAGTGTTGGGCGTGGTTTTGGGCTGCCCGTCTAGGCTTTCATTTTAACATCGCAGCCCACGACCTCGGATGGGAGGGCCTGTTTGTATTTTCTTAGGGCCGTCATGTATCGACCAGCCTATGGACCTCCCATCCGAGGTTTTATTTTGGCAGCCCAATTTATGTATTTTTTGAAGAAAGCGATCCGGTCTGTTCTATTTTTCTATATAAGAATAGGAACGCCAGGTACAACTTATGTTTCCTTTTAACTATATTATATATATTTAAATTATTTTATATGTTATTATATATATTTTTATTGTCATCATATATTTAACGGATACTTACATATGTAAGAAAACAATATCCCACATCTTATTAACTTATAAAATAATTTCTTAACAAATAAAATCCTGGATTGTTTTGTACGAAAATCCTAGTGATTGTGTACAAAAGCTTGGTAAGATTTAAGGACGAATGTAATAATATCACTTATTATTTAAATATATTTATAACAAAATGCTCAGCCCTTTTTATTTTTTGATAACATTGCTGGCCCAACCCAACATTATAATTAGAATCAGCCCAGCAAAATCATGTATCTAGATAAAGTGCAAATGGCCTGTAATTTTTAGGAAATAAAATAAATGGGCGCATGAAAGCTACATTAATTGTTCACCCAGCCCAGCTAATGGCTGTAATTCAAAAAAATATCAAATTGATTGTAAATTCTACCGCAAAAAAATGACTATAAATTCTGAAAAATGGGTTGAATCGTGCCACATTTTTGGAGGCTGAAATGTGAGCCAATAGGTGAAGCCAGCGCAAGTCGTTGTAAATTTAGTCAACAAATGATTACGACATGTTAGCCATTGGATTTACATCCAACGGCGGCATCCATCTTCAATCTCTCGTCTTCTTCCTCCAGCGCGCTTGGGACCACCTCCGCCTCCCTCTGCTAGCAGCTCTGCTTATGCACGCTTAGCTATGAAGCGCTACTCCACCGTTGGCCAGGCCATCCCTCCAACCCTCCACACCTCCTGTTCTTCTCCACCGACTGCCGAACCACACCGCACTAGAACCAGTTAACCCTCGTACACCTCTCTGTCTGCGACTCTACTCCCGCGTCTTCCCATCTCCAGCCCGTTGCTGTCCGGGGCCTCGCCGTCGTCCACCACCTTGGATGCGCTCGGTGCGGCGTTGTCAACGTGGTCAACGAACGACACCATCGGAAGTAGGCTGTGCGTGGAGAGGCTGACAACTGGGTCCAAGGCCGCACACAAGGAAATGCCTCCTTATTACGCGCAAAATAATGATTCCTCCACCTGACATCTGGGACCCACCGGAAGGGCCTCTTTATTTCGCGAAAAAAACGTACCCCCCGCTGACTTGTCGGACCCACCAGCTATCTTCGCATGCAAGGAAGTGCCTCCTTATTACGCACAAAAAAACGAATACTCCCCGCCGGTGGAACCCAGCAGATTGGGAGGCTGACTTGTGGGCCTACCAAGTTGGCAGGGGACGGAGGGCTTTGTCAACTTAGTCAATATGAGCGATTCTAGCTCCCTGTTACCGTCGATGTTCATCCAACGGTTGTAGTGCTTCTTCAACCTCTGGTCTTCTTGCTCCAGCCGCCCAAACTAGCACCGGTCGTGCCGCGTGCTCCTGCCTCCCGTGGCCGGCTATGATGCCACGGAGGCCTCACCGCCCCCTACTACTCCCACCGCTGGCCAGGCCATCCGTCTACTCACCCACACACCCTGTTAATCTACGGCGACAGCAGCCTCACACCGCAGCCGAACCAGTGAACCCTCGTACTCCTCTTCACGTGGGCATCCCATTGCGTCTTCCCGGCTCAAGTCGTCCCCTTCCTAGGCCTCGCCGTCGTCCACCGCCGTGGTGCTCGGCGCGGTGTGGTCAACGTGGTCGAGGCGACTTCCATCGGACGTGGATTGTACATGGAGAGGCCGACAGGTGGGTCCTGGCCGCAGACAAGGAAGTGCCTCCTTATTACGCGGAAAATAATGATTCCTCCACGACGGTGGGGACCCACGGACGGGCTACCGTATTTCACGAAAAAAGTTTCCCCACATTGCTGGGACCCACCAGCTACATCTTCGCGACGCAAGGAAGTGCGTCCGGGCAAAAAACGATTCGCCCCGATGTTGGGACCCACCAGCTACATCTTCGCATGCAAGGAAGTGCGTCCGGGCAAAAAAGCGATTCACCCCACATTGCTGGGACCCACCAGCTACATCTTCGCACGCAAAGGAAGTATGTCGGGCAAAAAAAGCGATTCGCCTCGATTGCTGGGACCCACCAGCTACATTTTCGCACGCAAGGCGCCTAACGGTCGGGACCCACCTGGTCGAGCGCACGTAGCATTGTCATTCGTCGTGACGTTATGCGTACATCTTGGTCGATGTAGAGGCGTGCACGTGTCGTAGATCTAGAGGCGTGCACGTAGCATGTACACGTACGTACAGCGGCGAGGGTGCAAGAAAGAAAATACAGCCACGTACGTACATACGGGCAGGGTCTATAACGCCTATCGCGCATACGTACATGGCTGGGTCGGAACGGAGAAACAGCATCGTCGTCGTGTTTATGGGGAGCCAACCGGCTGGGTCGGAACGGAATGCGTGGTCGTGTTCATCTGGAGGGCTTGGGCGGAATAGGCGATGGAAGCGAGGCTGGCGTACGGCTGGCGGAGAAGCGGCCTTGTGTTCGACCGCCACGTTGAAACAGGTCTGATGATCGGGAGGGGCTGGCGTACCGCAAAAGCGGAGAAGCGGACCTCCTACGGTCGAAAGCGGGGTCTGTTGATCGGGAGGGTGTGGCGTACCGCAAAGCGGGCCAAGCGGACTTGTGTTGGGCCTTCCATCGAAATGGTGTCTGTTCATCGGGAGGGTGTGGCGTCGCCAAAGCGGACGAAAGCGGACTTGTGTTGGGCGCCACTGGTGAAACCGGGGAGGGTGTGCGTCGCAAAGCAGGACTCCACGGATCTTGTTCATCTCCACCATCGACCTCCTCCAGCCTCCACGGGCTACCGTCGACCTCCTCCGGCCTCCACGGGCTACCGTCGACCTCCTCCGGCCTCCATGGGCTCTGTTCATCCAGCCTCCACCGCGCGCTACTCCACCGCTCTTGTTCAACCACCCCTCCATGGGCACCCTCCACCGTCTATTGTTCATCCAGCCTCCACACCACGGGGTCTGTTCAACCACCCTCCACGGCCACCCTCCACCGTCTCTGTTCATCCAGCCCTCCACACCACGGGTTCCTGTTCATCCAGAGGCAACGCCACCACTCTTTGTTCATCCAAACCCCCCAGCATAGCGCTCCTTTGTTCATCCCAAAGGCAGCATCGATCGGCTTGATTAGCAGCAGAGCGAAGAATCGCTCCATCGGGTTCGATTAACAGCCATCGATCGATCGCTCGGGTTCGATAACACGTAGCCTAAAGGCAATCGCTCGGGTTGATTAGAGCCCAACGCCTCGCTTCGGCTTGATTACAGCCAACGCCAGCACACACGCAGCGTGCAGACGAGAGAAACGCGGATCGCTCTCCCACCGTAACCGGCAACTCCCCGAAATTTTCCTCCCCCTCGCTTCTACCATGGTTTTTTCCGTCATGGACGGCCCAAAGAATGTCATGCAGCTGCGTCTCCGCCCGCCCAGACGAAAAGCCCATTTTCTGTCATGATTTTTGTCATAGAAGTAGGAGCCCGCCACATCTATGATGATACCGGGTTTTGTCACAATTATCGTCATAGAAGTGTCATATGTATGACAGGAAAAAAATTCATTCGGCCCAAAATGTCACGGATGTGTCTTTTTTTTGTAGTGCGCATCTATCCACACTGTCAATAGTTCTTCTACCAGTAGCTGAAAGTAAATGTCGTTGCCATTTCCAGGTTGCTTCGGGCCTTGGATAATCATTTACATCATAATGTATTTTTTCTTGATACACAACGAAGGAGCTAGGTTATATATGCACAGAAGCACCGGCCATGTGATGTGATTGGTTCTCATATCGCCAAAAGGATTCATCCCGTCGGTACACTCCCCATGCCTTATACTTCTAGGATCCTTGGCAAAGTCTTCAAACTTGTTGTCGATTAATTCCCACTGAGCCCCATCTTTCAGGTGCCTCATATACTTATCCGCAATTCGCTCATAATGATGCCACCGCAACCTCTTTGCCTCTCTAGGGTTTGCTAACAAATGCCTCAACCTCGGAATTAAAGGCAAGTACCAAACAACCTTGAACGGGATTCCTGTCTTGATCTCGTCGTCCAATTTGTACTTGTCCTTTGCTCTCCTGCGCTTGTATCGTGCATGCTTGCATGTGGGACATGCATGCAAATCTTTGTACTCACCACGGTACAATATACAATCATTCACACAAGCGTGTATCTTTTGTACTTCAAGTTCCAATGGGCAAACAATTTTCTTCGCTTCATTCGTGCTTCTGGGGAGCACATTATCTTCTGGAAGAATTTCTTAGAAAATACCAAACATCTCTGTGATGCCCTTGTATGATAGACCGTTTGCTGCTTTAAATCTGAGAAGCGCCAGGGTGGCACTCAACCTGGAATATTTCTTTTTGCAACCGGGATACAATTCTTTCTTGGAGTCCACATCAATGGTTGGCAGATCCTTGTACCCAACCATATCCTTTTTTGGGCCCTCGAAATCTACAATCATAGCAGTAAAATCTGGCATATCAAGATTGTCGTCATCTGTGTCGGCGTCTTGGTTTTCCAGTGGGCGTTTCGGCTTTGCGGTGTTCCATTGGTAGCTTGACGCCTCTGCCCTGATGTTAGATTCAACGTCCATGTGACACTGATCGGGGTTTGGCATCTCGCAGCCCTGGGTATCTCCATCCATGACCTACACTTCACCGTGCCTGGTCCAACATGTATATCCATCCATGAATCCCCGAGAGACTAAGTGCCACTGGACATCTGCAACTTCATGTGACTCTGTATTGGCACAATCAGTACATGGACAGAGGATGTAATCCGCATCACCAATTATCCCCTTTGTACTTTTAGCCAAATTCATGAACTTTGTCATGCCATTGATAAAATCTGCAGTTGTCGGATTCTTCATCCAGCGAGATCTTTCCATCTGCACCACACGAATGGTAATTAAAAACAAAACAACAACATTAATACACGGATTAACTGTTGCCCAAATATGCGTGCATAAATCACAAGGTTTTATTTTCGTAATTAATAAGGGCGCTCCATATTGTTATCCAGACGTGCAATGACGAAAATTAATGGCCAGTCAGTTTACACGCAGAGTACTAGTACAACACTACCCTTAGGAATTGAATACCATAATTAAGCCACTCACTAAAAGAATACCTTCATTAACTAGCCGCGCGGCGACCTCCACCCAGCAGACAGAGAAGCGTGATGCGGCGACATGCAGGGTCGAGGAGCAAATCTTAGTGTGGCTGCCGCCTGAAATTCGACCTCCACTATCCCGCCATCGACCGCGATGGATGTGCTCGAATCACGTCGCCGCCGACCTCGATGGTTGAGCTCCTCCTATCTCCCACTGCAAACCGAGGATTGAACTCCTATGACGCTGCCACCGCCCATCGACCGAGGATTGACCTCTTCTCCGGTAGCCGCTGCCTAGGCCGCCGCCGCCATCTCTATATGCAGAGCGGTTGTTTTTTTACGGATATCTGCAGAGCGGCTATTTACATGGTATCACTATAACTCAATTAGATGTATAGGGTAGTACATCACATACAGTTATGTACCGGCAACCGTGTCTCACCAACGTTGTCTTCTCACACGGTTTGGTGCGGAAATCGTGTGTGACGTTGTAATACCTAACACAAATGACATGTATAAACAGTGTGCCATATACAACATATAGTGCCATAAGTAGTTCCGACCGTTAGCTTATCCCCACAGTTTCCCCATTTCCCCCAAGTCCCTACATAGCCTCCAAATTCCCTCGCATGGCGCTAACATTGGGGGAATGCGAACGAGTGGTGCTGATGGTTTCGGTGTGGCTACTCCTGCTCCGCCGCCACGACGGCGGTAGCCGCCGAGCACTTGCCTAAGGTCATCAGAAGGCAGGTGTACTACGGATCCGAATCGTCCTGTCAGGTTCCAATCTATCCCGATCTTTTTAGCATGTCCAAAGTAGCTCCTTGCTAAATCCATCCTGAATGACCCCCCCCCCCCCCTGCCCAGGAAAGTGATCTACCGCCGGATCTGGATCATGACTCCCGACTTCCGCAACACAAGTTCGACTTTGAGTTTTGCGCCATCGAGAAGTACCAAAAGCTGAGTTGTGTGCACACGCACACTCCCACTCGACGTGTATGCACGGAGGGATTCGACATTGGCAGGCGGTTTCTCACTTTCCCCTTAGAGGTTAGTGCTAAGTTCATCATTTTACTTGAGTTAATGCCGCCGCTCATCCTGAATACTATTTAACAATTGCAGGGATATGAGGCTTGTGCCTTTGTTAACTAGCTGGATGAAGAATGGCATGGCAGGGCTCGGAGTGTTATCACCAAGCTCGCAGAACATAACGTAAAGCTAAAGAAGAAACTAATTGATCTAGAATGTACAGTCAGTACGATGAAGCAAGAAACAACCAATCACATGCAACAGATGAAAGCAAGAGACAAGAAGGAACTAGCATGTGTAGTTGTGGTTGTCGCATTAGCCATGTTCTATGCGTTGTTTGCAATGATGATTAGGGGTTTTGCTTGATAGTATTTCTAAAGCACATCTAGATGTGCTCTAAGTAATGCACATCTAGGTCCTATGCCATTGATGCTACGCGAAGATTCATGCAGATATTTTCCTTTATCTTTTTTTCTTTTCCTTTGTAGTTCGATTATTACTGGCTTTATCAATAAGAAGAGCTCAATCTATTGCTTGCAAATGTCCTACTATGTTCGTACCGGTACCGGTGCATAATCCCAAAACTCGTTCCTTGTTTTTGTCCTGAAAAAAGAAACCTGCCAAATAGCCAATAGGATTCATGCGCAACCCCGGGAATTTGGAGCGACTGGGTACAAATAATTGTGGTTGATTATATCAGCGGTTAGATAATACGTCAACCCCCGCTTCAATTGTCATTTCCTATTCTTTGCATACCCTGTTTAAGTGTCCACCATATTAATCGTCCCCGGCAGGCCGCGCTACACACTGGCACACACTCTGCAGCCATGTCGGATCAATGACATCCAATGTCCATGGTCGGAAACCGTAACCATCTATTGATCAACGAGCTAGTCAACTAGAGGCTTACTAGGGACATGGTGTTGTCTATGTATCCACACATGTATTGCTGTTTCCGGTCAATACAATTATAGCATGAATAATAAACGATTATCATGAACAAGGAAATATAATAATAACTAATTTATTATTGCCTCTAGGGCATATTTCCAACAACCTCGTGGTCGTCCGCCTCGCATGAGGGTGCGACAGTGGAGGCGTTCGCTCTCCATCATCTCCGGAAGAAGATCCCTCAAGACGAGCTCACGAGAAGGGCCGAGGTCCGAACTACAAGGTACAATTTCGGTTATCTTCATAAATAAATGCAGGGATGTTCCTTATTTACAAGACCCCTTCTTTTTACTTACGGCTCGCTGGAGGGCTGATCCCCTTGGGTTACTTCCCAGCGCCGGACTCTCTGACGAAGATTCCTTTCCCCTCTTTGAGGCCTTGACCTCCGGATCTTCCGAAGCGGTCCTCTTCTCCCCACGAAAGATGGGACTTTTAATCCCTCCTTCCTTGATAGCCTCCTTCGTAGAGGCAGTTGCTTCCCCGCTCCCCTCTTCACCTTCTTCAAAAGGTGCGGCCTTCAACATCCTGGTCAGCATGGGATCCGGCGTGGTCTCTGGGAGGGGAGCCGGACACCTTATTAACTTTGCCTTGGCTATCCACTCCTGTTCAAGAAACGGCTCCTTTAAAGGGCATATGTATATGATAAATGAATGAACAGCTTGTCCGGTTCTGGGACTACTTACTTGAGTATCCAGGCGATTGCAGCTTAGTCCTGCGTCCTCGGCCAGTCCGGACACCTCTCTTGTGATCCAAGAACAGTTTATACATCTCCACAGGCGTCGTGCCCATAAAATTTTGGAGAGCTCGTGGTCCCTCCAGATTAAATTCCCACAGGCGGGGGGCGGCGTTTGCAGGGGTAAGGCGCCGGATCAACATAACTCGCGCCATCGCAACCAGATTGATCTCCCTTTCTTGGAGGTCTCAATACGGCCCGCAGCAAAGGAACGCCCTTGGACGGCCCCATTCGAGCCCCTTGTTGACCCATGACGCCACCGCTGTGGTGGACTGAGCGGAAGGCGGAGCGCCACCCATTTTGTGCCCCGGGAGGCGGTGATATAAAACCACTCCTGCTGCCACAAACCAAGCTCCTCTTGAAAAGAGCCTCGGCCACGGAGCATCAAGACATTTGCTTATGACCGCCCTCCGACTCTCGCTTGTTGCCCTCGATCATCTTTGGCTCCACCTTGAAGGTCTTGAGCCACAATCCGAAGTGAGGGGTAATATGGAGGAAGGCCTCACATACGACAATGAATGACGAGATATGGAGGATGGACTCCGGATTCAAGTCATGGAAATCCAGCCCATAATAAAACATGAGCCCCCGCACAAAGGGATCCGTCGGGAAGCCTAAACCCCGAAGGAAGTGAGACACGAACACCATGTTCTCGCCGGGCTCGGGAGTGGGAATGACCTGCCCTGGAGCAGGCACCCTATGCGAAATCTCGCCGGTTAGATATCTGGCGTCTTGCAGCTTTAGCACGTCTTCTTCTGTGACGGAAGAAGACATCCATCGGCGTGCTGGTCGGAGCCGGACATCGTCGAAGGTCCGAAGCGCCTAAATCTGAAGCTTTGGGTGTTAGAACTCGAAGCGCGAGGCAAACTCGATGGAGGGTGTAAAAAAAAGAAGAGGGCCTTGGTCTCATTATAAAGAGGTTGAATACCAAGAGCCCACCCCGTGGTCGATTAGGACTCGCCTTTGATAGAGGAGGTGTGCCGACAGGCACGGTTGGGTTACCCACGTTCGTATTGATGAGAATCCCGGAATAAGGGGGCACGATCTATGCTTTGATAAGACGTGCTAAGGAAACCGCCCGCTAAACGCTACCGAGGTGGAACAGTAAAAACAATTCATATAAAGACCTGGGCATGTGTGATGTCACGCGCTGAATATGTCGCAGATCGTGCAAAAGTTATTCTCTCTACGGTGGTATGTGGAACTTGTTTTGCAGAGCCGGACACTATCCTTGTGTTCAAAACCTTCTATGAAGTATTCGGAGGAGGAACCCGCCTTGCAATGCCGAAGACAATATGCGCGCCGGACTCGTCGGCATTGAAGCCTGGTTCAGGGGCTACTGAGGGAGTCCTGGACTAGGGGGTGTCCGGATAGCCGAACTATCATCACGGCCGGACTCCAAGACTATGAAGATACAAGATTGAAGACTTCGTCCCGTGTCCGGATGGGACTTTCCTTGGCGATACAGATATGTAGATCTCCTACCATTGTAACCGACTCTGTGTAACCCTAACCTATCCGGTGTCTATATAAACCGGAGGGTTTTAGTCCGTAGGAAAAACAACAATCATACCATAGGCTAGCTTCTAGGGTTTAGCCTCCTTGATCTCGTGGTAGATCTACTCTTGTACTACCCATATCATCAATATTAATCAAGCAGGAGTAGGGTATTACCTCCATCGAGAGGGCGCGAACCTGGGTAAAAACATTGTGTCCCTTGTCTCTTGTTACCATCCGCCTAGACGCACAGTTCGGGACCCCCTACCCGAGATCCGCCGGTTTTGACACCGACAGGGGGCCTGACTCCGAGGCGACCGAGGGAGAGTCGAGGGCTCCCCTCCCCCGGCGCAAGTCCGAATTCTCCGCCTCTCACCGAGCAACGACGACGACGAGGATGGTGATGAGAAGGGCCGCGGGAGCTTGCCCCCGATCCCGAAGAAGGACAGGACCGGGCTGGTCCCCCGCGGGTCTGCCCCGGCATCGAGGCAATCCGCAGGCGCGCCTCCTGCTCCCGAGCTCCTTGAGGCTGATCCCAGTAGCCGGCTCTCGGGCTTCAAGTATGGCGGAGGTTACTCGAGCTCATGAGTGATGACCATAAGTGCTCGACTCTGCCTTATTTCTTGTTTTGTCGGCCGAGGCTTGACGTCTGATCTCTTGGTTAGGCTAGCGCCGCTGCAAAGAAGTGAAGGGATCTCCCGAGGTTTAAATGCAGGGTAGCGCCTCGCCCGAAAGAAGGAGGCCGTGATGCACGGGCCTCTCCTGCCGGTCATCTCGCGAGGCCTGGTGGAGCTGGCTGGGGTGAGCTCAGCCTCGTGGCCCAAGCGACTCTCGAGGTGTCCTCGCCGATGCCACCGCCACGCTTGTTGGGGCGCAGAGTCCCGCCAGACACCGTGGTTACGCTGCCGTCCTCTCCTCTTACTCCACAAACTGCTGTCTCTCCGACTCCTCCTACCGTTCTGGATCGTGCTGCTGCCGAACTGGACCGGTTGTGGCAGGTTCTTTCGGGCGCCGACCCTCGTCTGGTGGCCGGGCGCCTGGAGCTGGCTTCCGGCTGGATTCGCTCCGATGCTTCAATCCGGGCGGCGTTGGTCCAGGCCTCGACGGCTTGCGACGAGGAGAAGCAAGCTGTCCTTGGGGCGAAAGCTGCTCGCGACGCTGCCTTGGGGGAGGTAGCCGAGGTCCGAGGTCGCTGCAAGGCGCTGGAGAGCGAGCTGCAGGGCCTGCGGGACCAGCTCGCCAAGGAGGCCCGCCTTCGCCAAGAGCAGGAGGAAGGCATGAAGGCTCGTGAGGTGGCCGTCGGGATGCCAAGCTCAAGAGGCGTCGTGAACGCTTAGGCGTGCTGGAGCAAGAGTTGGAGGCGAGGAAGGTCGACCTGGACGGCAAGGCACGAGTCCTTGCCGAGGATCGCGTGGCTTTCACAGATATGGAGGTGAAGGCTCGCACCTTGCTGAGGGAGCTTTATGATAACGGCCTGGAGAGCCCGCTGGCCGGCGCAGAAGACGGCCCCGCCAAGCTGCTTCCCTTCCTGGTTCGCGCTCTTGAGGATGTCACCCTTGGCCTTGGCCCTACGGCTGAGGCCGAGGCGCATGTCTTGTCTTCTGCAACGCTGACGCGGGTCCTCACCCACGTCTACCTTCGCGATCCCAACGTCGACCTCGACAACTGGCTGGAGCCAATGAGCGGCGAGCTTAGCTTGCTGCCGCTGCTTGAGGCCGTGAAGGGTCGTCAAGGAGGCTGTTGGGAAGTTTTGGGCCTTGAAGACCAAGCTGAAGCGGGCGCTGCCAACCCTGCGGCTCCACAAGGAGAACCCGCTCCGCGCAGCTCCACCGCCGACAAGTGACTCGATTGTGGCTCCTGTTCTGCTTTTAATTCCTGCACATGTATCATGCCTCGGGGAGGCGTTTAAACTTGCATTTAGTGTTGTGATAATAGTTATGGACTGTAATATTTGCTTTCGAATTCCTTGAAATTTGCGCTTCCTACTTGCTTATGTTCTACGCCGTGCAGAGCCTGCCCTGCAGAGATACTCAGCCGCCGTTAGCCCCGACCGGAAACCAGGACGGGACCAACGAGTGAGGGGCTACGTGACAAGTTAGGCTCCTGAGTCGCGATGCTCAGGAGTCCCACTTGGCGCACGAACAACAAGTAGGGAGGTGAGATGTGGGCGGATCTACCGTTCTACGCCCAGAGAGCCCAGCCCAGCAAGCACGCCAACCGCCATTAGCCTTTCGGAACTAAGGAGTGAGGGGCTACGTGACCAGTTAGGCTCCTGAGTCGCGATGCTCAGGAGTCCCCCATGACGCTCAAACGGCCTTTGTACCTTGGCTCCGCTCGGGGAGGGACGCGCGACGAACCAGGCCCGAGGGGCCTGGCTGGTGGCGTGGACTGGCGTGACCAGCGCAGCCCGTGCCTGTTCGAACACCGGGTGCGACGGAATCTCGCCTCTACCTACTGCACCCGCCGCCTCGCTAGGATCTAAACTACGAAAGGAACAGCACAAGAGACACAGGGTTTATACTAGTTCGGGCCACCATTGTGGTGTAATACCCTACTCTAGTTTGTGGTGTGGTGGATTGCCTCTTGGGCTGATGGTGATGAACAATACAAGGAAGAACAGCCTCGCGAGGGTCTGTTCTTGGCTGGTGCGATGAACTGCTAGGGGGAGTTCAGCCGCCTCTCTCTATCTCTCTCGTTTGTTCTCTTGCTATCTTCCCTAAAATCTCTAATCCCGGGGCCCCCCTTACTATGGTGGCTAGCTCTACTTATAGGCGGAGGCCCTGGGCCTCTTCCCAAATATTGAGCGGGAAGGGCGCCAACAATTGGCCATTTTGAAGGGAACATATGGTACACTTATCCCGACTAAAGTTGGTCCTCGCTTTGTCAAAGGCTCGTGGTGACACCGGCTTGGGCTCCACAATGACTTCCTTCCTGCCGTTGGACTGGTCTTGGTCTTGTTGCACGAAATGGACGCCTTTGCTTGATGCTCTCTCTGCGCTTGCTCCTTTGCACCAAAGAGAAAGGAGGACATCTGCTGGGTGGCGCCCACTGCACCCTTGGTCGTCATGGCTTCCGCCATGGGCACCTCGTGAGGTACCCCGCCTTGATCTCTCCGCCTCCTCATGAGCCACCTGATGAGGCCGTGCTCGAGGAAGCTCCTCGTCGTCCGCCTCATGAGGCTTGGCCCTCGCGAGGTCTTGAGCTCGTGTTGATGAGGATGGTCCGTGATGGGCCCCCCTTTGAGCCACGCCGCACGCCGCAGGCATGCAAGTCTGGGGACCCCCGTTCCCAGAACGCCGACACAACCCCTTGTGATGATCGCCCGCCCATCCTTCACCGCCTTCAGGAAGACTTCTAGAGCATTATCATGGTAGCATGAATTATATACTTTAACCTTAGTTGCCTCCACTCTGGTCATGTAGTTTGCAAGGTAATCATCAGTAAATAGCTTTGGAAACCACTGAAAAGAGAAAAATATCAGATACTGAGGTCTAATAGAGTAACTTGTTGTGGGCAGGGGGGAAAGGCAACACATTACTTACCATCCTAAAGTTCACTGTTGTCTTCGACAAAGTGTAAATAAAGAGCTTAATTCCGATCACCCGTTTCTTTTGCCTAACAATCTTTCTTAGTTTCCTCACTTGACGCTTGTTCATGAATATCTCATTGCCCCATACGCAAAAGGGATCGAAGCGTGGATCAGTACCGCTCATATATGTACCTACAAGCAACCAGTAAATGTTAGAAGCTAAACTGAGATTACACAAATGATGTAAAATACAACTACCTATGTTCCAAAGTACAAGTTTTTTTTGAAATTTCAATATGAACTACATACGGATGTATATAGAATTATAGATATAGTTTAGATTAGAATCTAGATTCACTCATTTTGCTCCTTATGTAGTCTATATTGGAATCTCTAAAAATACTTATATTTAGGAATAGATGGTGTATAAGACATGGGATGCAGCTAACCTCGACGGCAAACAATAGCATCGCCCATTGTAGCCATGTGTAAGTACATGGAAAGCCAATGTTAACTACAACATGGTTAACATCCACCAAAAATAGCAAATGGTAATAAAACGGCAGCATCTGTAGTGATATCTTCATTTCGAAAGAGTAGCACGGTAGCAAAGGGACGGATTAAAAAATGGATACAACTATTAATTGCAACAGGCTTAACAACATCATATTTCATGTTTTGTAAGTTTGTAGCCATTGAAATACAACTCTTTAAAAATGGATACAACTGTTGATTGCAACAGGCTTAATGGCCATTGAAACCGGTACTGATAAAAATGCAATTGGCAAAGTTAAACATCACAAGGCAGGTGTTGCAAGAGCAGATAATGGCCTAGTTGTAGGGAAAATAGCTAAAACGTGTTAGGCATGTTTACTACAACATGCTTAATACATCGACCGTACAAAATATAGCCATTAATTGCAACTGGTATTGGTAAGATTGAACCGGTGGGTACATACTTGGTAAGTCCTGAGAGGTAGTTGATGGGGCACTTCATCTTGGCCAGAGCCCGCCCAAAGTCAGCGGTGGCGGAGGCGAGCTATTTCTCCGGGTCGAAGCGTGGATCAGTGCCACTCACATGTGTACCTACAGGCAACCAGTAAATGGTAGAAGTTAAACTGCAATTGCACAAATGATGTGAAATATTGTAAGACATGGGATGCAGCTAACCTCGACGGCAAACAACAGCTTCGGCCGTTATGACCCTGCGTAAGTACGTGTACAAGCATGTTAAGTACAACAGGGTTAGCATCCACCAAAAATAGCAAATGGGCAGCATCTCTAGTATATCTTCATTGCGTTGAGTAGCATGGTAGCAAATGGACAGATTAAAAAATGGATACAACTATTAATTGCAACAGGCTTAACAGCATCCTAAGTCATGTTTTGTAAGTTTGTAGCCATTGAAATACAACTGTTTAAAAATGGATTCAACTGTTAATTGCAACAGGCTTAATAGACATTGAAATCGGTATCGATAAAAATGCAATTGGCATAGTTAAACATCACAAGGCGGTGCTGCCAGAGCGTAGAATGGCCCAGATGTCTATAAAAAGGTAGGGAAAGTAGCAAAAACGTGTTAGGCATGTCTACTAGAACATGCTTAATACATCGACCGTACAGAACATAGCCATTAATTGCAACTGGTATTGGTAAGGTTGAACTGGTGAGTACATACTTGGTAAGTCCTGAGAGGTAGTTGTTGGGGCACTTCATCTTGGCCAGAGCTCGCCCAAAGTCAGCGACGACGGAGGCGAGCTGTTCCTCCGGGTCGAAGCGTGGATCAGTGCCACTGACATGTGCACCTACAGGCAACCAGTAAATGGTAAAAGTTAAACTGCAATTGCATAAATTATGTGAAATACCGTAAGACATGGGATGCAGCTCACCTCGACGGCAAACAAAAGCATCGGTCGTTATGACCCTGCGTAAGTACATGGACATGCATGTTAAGTACAACAGGGTTAGCATCCACTAAAAATAGCAAATGGGCAGCATCTCTAGTGATATCCTGAGTCATGTATTGTAAGTTTGTTGCTGGTATTGGTGAAATTGAGCTAGACACGGTAATATTTGAATATCACACAGTGTGCAGTACTGAAATAAACAAGGCACGGACATGCTTAATACATCAACCATACAAATCATAGTTGTTGCAAG
This sequence comes from Aegilops longissima, assembly GCA_021605205.1. NCBI lineage: Eukaryota > Viridiplantae > Streptophyta > Magnoliopsida > Poales > Poaceae > Aegilops > Aegilops longissima. The sequence goes on from CM038677.1 coordinate 337,438,289, forward strand.
TGGTATTGGTAAAATTTAGCTGGTTAGATCTTAACTGTTAAGTCCCTGGGGGGTAGTCGCTGGGGGACTTCATCTGGGCTAGAGCCTGCACCATGTCGGCGGCGGCGGCGGAGGAGAGGTGTTCCTCCGGGTCAACACGCACAACGGCCATCGCGCCATGGACCACCATAAGCTCCTAGCGGGGGGATTTGGAGGCATGAGGATGTTTCACATGCGCCATTTAAGCAATCAGGTCGGGGACGTGATAGAGATCGGTGGGTTACCTGACTGGATCCGAGCAGAACGTAGATGTGGTTGAAGTTGTGGTTGCGGCGGCGGCGGTTTGAGATGCCAGTAGGGGGAGGCGCAAGGGAGGGGATCTTGAGGGAAGGGATGTGGTTGGAGGAATAAATTCTGAAATCGCGCGCCTAATGAAAATTTCGGTGCGAAACTTGAAACTTGGGCGGGGGAAACACATCTCGTGTGCGAGATAAAAGAAAGTTGGCAGATCCCGTCTCCAAAAAAATGTACACGTGTACTTGATATTTTTCGGTCACTGGTACGCCTGGTTTATTAGGAAACATCGCACATGTAACTGACTTATGGGTCATTAACGCAAAAAAATGCAAACGGGTACGGCATAGAAACCGTGTGTTTTGTGATCTTCTAATGATTAACGCAGAAAAACGCACACGGGCACACATGCTAATCAACGCTCAAAGCCCTCAAAGGATGCTCTTACCGACATTGTACGTTAATACTACAAACTTAAAGTACTACTGGTAATTTGCTCTAATACTACAAACTTAAACTACTTATCACATGCTTCCATCGGGGCATGCTGGCCAGACGCCGGCGTTCTCCTTCCCGGCCTTGTAGGCGGCAGCCCACCATGCTTCGATCTCCGCCAATCTCTCCTCACCACGGCGTGCGGCCTCTTTTTTCTTGCGGCGGCGGGACTCTCTTTTCTTGATCGCTTCGCCTTTTCGCTCTTCATGCGGCTTTGGCCGCCTCTAAATCCACCACCCATTCGGCCATGGCAGCCTCAAAGTCCGCCCATGTAACTGTCTGGCCTCCGGCAGCAATGAACTCAACGGCGCGAGATGCCATCGCTTCCCTTACCATGTGTGCGGTCGCGGGCGGCGAGGAACGCGGCGCGGCGGGATGCCATCGCTTCCTTACCGATTCTTGTGCGTCGCGGTGCCATGGACGGCGCTGGAGAGAGCTACAGGATGGAGGGCGGGCAGCCGACAAAGGCGGTGGTATTCAAGAGCTCAACGACAAACGACAACAGAAATTTGGCTTCCCTTACAATTTTGCTCGTTCATTATCGCATACGGTTCATCTCCGTTGCTACCAGAAACAGTGTGCACTGAGCCTATTGTGTGTTGCGTTATGATTGGCCGAAACCCCAGCCACGCGGATCGCGTGTGTGCACCGTAGGATGGGCCACGATCGAACGACAATCCACGTCCCTCACATCACACCCGTGCACCTGTAGCTGGATTGGATTTATATGCACTAAATGCCTAGAAAATGCACATAATCCCCTAAATATGGTAAATGAGCCCGAAAAAAATGCCAAATTTGAACACGGTGATTTGCAGGGTGTATGTTCATCGTAGAAAAACACTCCAGGGCGATGAACGAAGAAAATTTGGATTCCCCTTCAATCTTGGGGATTTCCCTCTCGAAAGCATGGAACTTCCTCGGTGATGGTTCGATTTATGAAGGGCGTGCATGACGACATAAGCCAAACCTTCTCAATTTTTTACCAGGGCATGGTGAGGTCATACCATGGCACCATGCCAGGCATCATGTTTTTAAGCATTTATTTCATTTTTTCTATAGTTGAAAACCCAACAAACAAACATGTGTGGTTGACTATTGCCACACATTTCATCGAAATATCTGTCCATTCCTTGTAAAAGGCATGAGAATTTACTAAATGGCACGAGCATGGTTTTCTAGGCCGTTCTTGTGGACCCTTTCATGCACCGACTGTTTGAACTTGAATTATGCGCATTAATGCCTAGGAAATGCACATAATCCCCTAAATATGGCAAAATGAACCCGGAAAAGTGCCAAATTTGAACACGGTGATTTGCAGGTTGTATGTTCATCGTAGACAAAAACTCGTGGACAAAGGACAAAGGAAATTTGGACCCCCTTCAATCTTGGTGATTTCCCCCTCGAAACCATGAAACTTCCTCGGTGATGGTTCAATTTATGAAAGGCGCGCATCACGACATAAGGAAAACATTCTCCAAATTTTACCAGGGCATGGTGCGGCCATACCATGGCACCACGCTAGGCGTCATGTTTTCCAACCATGTGTTTTTTTGTATAGTTGTTAACCGAGTAAACGACACGTTTATGGTTGACTATTGCCACACATTTCATCGAAATATTTGTCCATTATTCCTTATAAAAGGCAAGAGTATTTACTAAATGGCACGAGCATGATTTTCCAGGCCATTCTTGTGGACCCTTTCATGCATCGATTGTTTGAACTTAAATTATGTGCATTAGTGCCTAGGAAATGCACACAATCCCCTAAATATGGCAATGAACTCAGGAAAATGTCAAATTTAAACACGTTGCATTTGAGGCGGTATGTTGATCGTTGGAAAAAAAACTGAATGACAAACTAGGACGGAAATTTGGATTCGCCTTCAATCTTGGGGATTTCCCTCTCGAAAGCATGGAACTTCCTCGGTGATGGTTCGATTTATGAAGGGCGTGCATGACGACATAAGCCAAATCTTCTCAAATTTTTACCAGGGCATGGTGAGGTCATACCATGGCACCATGCCAGGCGTCATGTTTTTTAAGCATTTATTTCATTTTTTCTATAGTTGAAAACCCAACAAACAAACACTTGTGGTTGACTATTGCCACACATTTCATCGAAATATCTGTCCATTATTCCTTATAAGAGGCAAGAGTATTTACTAAATGGCACGAGCATGGTTTTCCAGGCCGTTCTTGTGGACCCTTTCATGCACCGATTGTTTGAACTTGAATAATGTGCATTGATGCCTAGGAAATGCGCACAGTCCTCTAAATATGGCAAATGAATCCGGGAAAGTGTCAAATTTGAACACGTTGCATTTGAGGCGGTATGTTGATCATTGGAAAAAAAACTGAATGACAAACTAGGACGGAAATTTGGATTCCCCTTCAATCTTGGGGATTTCCTTCTCGAAAGCATGGAACTTCCTCGGTGATGGTTCGATTTATGAAGGGTGTGCATTACGACATAAGCCAAACCTTCTCAAATTTTTACCAGGGCATGGTGAGGTCATACCATGGCACCATGGCAGGCATCACGTTTTTAAGCATTTATTTCATTTTTTTCTATAGTTGAAAACCCAACAAACAAATATTTGTGTTTGACTATTGCCACACATTTCATCGAAGTATCTGTCCGTTATTCCTTATAAAAGGCAATAGTATTTACTAAATGGCACGAGCATGGTTTTCCAGGCCGTTCTTGTGGACCCTTTCATGCACCGATTGTTTGAACTTGAATAATGTGCATTAATGCCTAGGAAATGCACACAATCCCCTAAATATGGCAAATGAACCCGGGAAAATGTCAAATTTGAACACGTTGCATTTGAGGCGGTATGTTGATTGTTGGAAAAAAACTGAATGACAAACTAGGACGGAAATTTGGATTTCCCTTCAATCTTGGGGATTTCCCTCTCGAAAGCATTGAACTTCCTTGGTGATGGTTCGATTTATGAAGGGCGTGCATGACGACATAAGCCAAACCTTCTCAAATTTTTACCAGGGCATGGTGAGGTCATACCATGGCACCATGTCAGGCGTCATGTTTTTTAAGCATTTATTTCATTTTTTTCTATAGTTGAAAACCCAACAAACAAACATTTGTGGTTGACTATTGCCACACATTTCATCGAAATATCTGTCCATTATTCCTTATAAAAGGCAAGAGTATTTACTAAATGGCACGAGCATGGTTTTCCAGGCCGTGCTTGTGGACCTTTTCATGCACCGATTGTTTGAACTTGAATTATGTGCATTAATGCCTAGGAAATGCACACAATCCCCTAAATATGGCAAATAAACCCGGGAAAATGTCAAATCTGAACACGTTGCATTTGAGGCGGTATGTTGATCGTTGGAAAAAAACTGAATGACAAACTAGGACGGAAATTTGGATTCCCCTTCAATCTTGGGGATTTCCCTCTCGAAAGCATGGAACTTCCTCGGTGATGGTTCGATTTATGAAGGGCGTGCATTACGACATAAGCCAAACCTTCTCAAATTTTTACCAGGGCATGGTGAGGTCATACCATGGCACCATGCCAGGCGTCATGTTTTTTAAGCATTTATTTCATTTTTTCTATAGTTGAAAACCCAACAAACAAACATTTGTGGTTGACTATTGCCACACATTTCATCGAAATATCTGTCCATTATTCCTTATAAAAGGCAAGAGTAATTACTAAATGGCACGAGCATGATTTTCCAGGCCGTGCTTGTGGACCCTTTCATGCACCGATTGTTTGAACTTGAATTATGTGCATTAATGCCTAGGAAATGCACACATCCCCTAAATATGGCAAATAAACCCGGGAAAATGTCAAATTTGAACACGTTGCATTTGAGGCGGTATGTTGATCATTGAAAAAAAACTGAATGACAAACTAGGATGGAAATTTGGATTCCCCTTCAATTTTGGGGATTTCCCCCTTGAAAGCATGGAACTTCCTCGGTGATGGTTCGATTTATGAAGGGCGTGCATGACGACATAAGCCAAACCTTCTCAAATTTTACCACGGCATTGTGAGGTCATACCATGGCACCATGCCAGGCGTCATGTGTTTTAAGCATTTATTTCATTTTTTCTATAGTTGAAAACCCAACAAACAAATATTTGTGGTTGACTATTACCACACATTTCATCGAAATATCTGTCCATTATTCCTTATAAAAAGCAAGAGTATTTACTAAATGGCACGAGCATGGTTTTCCAGGCCGTTCTTATGGACCCTTTCATGCACCGATTGTTTGAACTTGAATTATGTGCATTAATGCCTAGGAAAGGCACATAATCCCCTAAATATGGCAAATGAACCCGGAAAAGTACCAAATTTGAACACGGTGATTTGCAGGTTGTATGTTCATCATAGAAACAAACTAAATCAATCGCCTTGATCGCTCCTGGGAGCTCCTGTCCCAGGGAGTTTAGTTATTTAAAAGATTTTTTCTCAAGTTTTCATCAGGAAGTTGTGTGCCTTTTGATGTGTCATGGTATATCCATGCCTGGCCAGCTGTTAGGAGACCTTAATGTTGTTATTACGTATTCTCTTCGTCCATGTGTGTTGGGCACCTAAAAGAATTCAGGAAATCCAAAAGTTAATATTCCTCGTGAACTATGCATCCTCTTGTTTGGCTCTCCCATGCAGCCCCATTTATCTTCTTGGTTCCCTTTTTCATGCATTCACAACTCATTCCACCCATTCTCATGCATGTACAATTAAATGTTTCTGTCAATTGTATTTTTTAGGGAACACGATAGGCTCATTTCCAAAACATTGAACATAATGTTGACCTATCATGATGCATCTTGGTCACAGTGCAACTCCTTAAACGCCATATGCACGTGGACAGAGGGAGTGAATTGATTGAGAATTGTAAGCGGCTAAAAACTTACACATGTTCGAATTTGTGTTAAGGTATATCATATAGAACTTGCAAATGACATTTGTTGTAGCCCCTTCACATCCTTCAGATTTTTCTGAACATCATTTCTGCAATATTGAAATCTTGCATGGTATGCATTCACACGACCTCACTATCAAAGCATCAAGTTTTGACGGTTTTATTCCTCCTAGTTTATCAACATGATACTCATAGGAGATAGAGTAGAATCTTAGAGCATCTATAACTGGACCCCTCAAACCTTTCCTATACGTCCGGGCGAACAGGCCGGTCACTGTCTGATCATGAAAACAATACCCAACTGGACCCCTTAAACCTGCCTTATACGTGTGTCGGAGTGGCGTCGATCGACGCCAGCCCAGTGTCGCATCGCATGCATGGCGTATGGGGTTGTGTGGATCACGAGTTTGGGATGGAGCGCATGAGATGGGAGGGAGACCGAACCAAGTCGCTTGCAGCGACGAGAAAGAAAAAACGGCGAGGACAAACCTGAAGGTGGGAGGCGAGAAAATTAAAACATGGAGGTTGGATAAAGCACTCTTTTAGAAAAAAGTTCTTTCTTGAAGTAGTAGAGAAAAGAAAAGAAAATGGAAAAAAAGTGGGAGGTGAGAAGAACCAAAACAGGGAAGTTAGATGAAATGGAGAGGTTGGACAAAGCACTCTGCTGCAAGGTAGAAAAAGAAACACTATTCTTTTTGCAATGTAAGTATAAGAAGAAGAAAATAGAGATAGAGATTTTAAGATGCTTTCGGATATCTTTTTTGTAAAAAATAAAAATACAAGCTTTTTTGGGGAAGGCGCCAAGGTTCGAAGGCCCATTCAAAGTGGCCCGTTCAGTCCATATCCAAACCCCCTTTCTCTCTCCTGTGTCGTCGTTGCCACCGCCGCTTTTTTATACCTAAAATAATACTCCGTCGAAAAAACTGCCGCTTTATTATTTTCATTTTCATTTTCGGAAGCCGTTTTTACCTTTCCTCCGAGTAGCCGCTGCCGCCGCCGCTGACAGGGTAGAACCACCGCATCCGCGATGTTCTCGTGGATCCTCCGTGGCTGCCGCGACGAGTGCTCAGCCATTGACCAGCTCAAGCAGGTCTGACCACCGAATCCCTCTCTTTATTCCCAACAATTCTAAATTAGCAGGTGGACTGCATCATGCCTGTTAGCGAAAACGCATCAATCTGTGATTATTTTGCTCCTGTGCGGAAGAGTAGTTCGCTGGTTGTGCGTATTTCCCCATAGATTGATGGGGCACAGAATTTTTCTTTGCTGATTTCCTGCTCTTTTTTGGTTTTGAATGTGGAGCAACCCATGTAAACTGGCAGCGGGTTGGTTTTGTTTTGGTTCTCATCTTAGACTTGTTGCGGGATCGAGGCATATCAAGTTGTGGAAGGTCTAGATTTGCTAACTTAGAGGACTCAACAATGTCTCAGATGATGTGCATTTTCTCTGGGTGTGAATCTAGGCCATCCCGAGGCCTCTCTGTTGACATGGCGTGGTCAGTAGGTGGGGAGGACGCAGCGTGTGTGAACGTTGTTGTTTTGTTTGTCATTTTCTTCTTTTTGCTGATCAAATGTGGGTGCTTTCCTCCTGTTCTGTTTGATTATTTAAGCGAAGAAGACTTGTCATGTTTGATCCAGCACCCTGTTTGGAAGGGGATGAAGATTGGCTACATTGCTAACCTAATGCAAAACCAGTGAGGCATGGCCGTCATTGCATATCCTGATACCGACTTGGGGAATTGGCACGTCATCGTGATCTTATTTCTAATTGACTTTGGAACCTAAAAAAGGAAACTTTGGAGTGCTTCTGCGGTGATGGGAAATCACAGGGCAGATGTGAAGAAACTAAAGCTGTAGGGTTATTCAAGTAAAAAAAAACTTGCATAGTTGCATGTTCAAGTAAAAACATTAAGAAAAGGAACACAGGGTTATTCTGCAGTATAAACAATGCATACCATGCAGACACCTCAATACAGTTGTAGGGTTTCCCATGGTTGGGACAAGGCTTCTTCCAAATTATTTTCTCCTCCCTTTTTGAGTTACATAAATAAGTTGTTTTCCTTTTCTCTTTCAGTCTCTAGAAATAGGGAACTTAGTTAGAGCAAACTTCTGCACTTGTGGTTACTTATTTAGAACGCAACAATTTGGAGTTTCCCTGGCAGCTATTTTCCTTCTCATTTTTTTGTCCTCTTGGGCTAATCACGAATTCGACAGTATTTAACTGAGTTTAAAGGTTGTATGATATGCAGGACTGTTGTTGCTAACTCGATTAGCATATCATGTTTCTTACCTACTGACTTGATTACCTACACTATACTCTAGGCTCGTGATGTCTTTGTGGAAAAAGAGGCAGTCTTGCAAAAGAAGATATCACAAGAGATGGAACGTGCCAAGGAGTTCACAAAATCAGGAAACAAGCAAGCAGCAATGCAGTGCTTGAAGAGGAAAAGGTACTACGAGAGCCAAATGAACCAGGTTGGAAGTGTCCGGTTACGCATTGATACCAAGGAAAAGATGATCGCTGATAACATGGTGAACAAATAAGACAAGTGAGACCATAGCTCTGCACTATATCTCTTTCCATAAATCATTTTTGCCTTGCTCAGATATGTAATCTTGTGAAAAGAGCATTGTTGCTGTCATCAGAGTAACATTATGATTCTCTGTAATGTACATAACACTAACGGGCCATTTCTTAGTGTAAGAGATTATTGAATTAGATCTTGAAGAGTGTGTAATGTCACAAATTAGATAAGAGCTGCGTTGTCTTTTTACTATATTTTGACATGACATATTTATTTCCTACGCAAGCTTGCCATCATCGATACCTTTTTTTTTTTCTCTCGAACAGCCATTGTCAATACTTATACTTGTTAGTTTCAGCTATTTGAGGCCTTGTACAATGCAAGACGCTTAGGGGATGTGCTTAGAGAAATAAACTAGTCTTCCATTAAGCACCGCTGCTTATTTGTACAAGGTAGACGCTTAATTAGGCGTCTCTCCTGTAGAAATAGGCACTGGTGCTTTAGAAAAATCCAGTTTATTTTTCTAAGCACCTAGCATTGTACAAGGCCTGATAGGAATGGTTCTGTATTGCAATTTAAGGAAGTTTTCGCATTTCAAAATAGGCTCTTGTCTGGTAGTCATTGGCAGTGTGTATGGTGTGATCCATTATCATTAAATTACCCCCTCCCCCCCTAACTCTTACTCGGTGGTGGAGCTTCCCTTTGACCAAGGGGGGCCATGGCCCATCCTAATCTAGAAATATGCTTAACTAAATATTTATAATACAATCTAGATACCGAGTACTGATCAGATTTCTCAAATTTTAAGCATACCTCATCAGTTTGGCCCCCTCAACATTTTCCTTCAACCTTTTTTTAGAGGAAAAGGGCTCACGCCCCGGTTCCATTGCAAGAACGAAACCACAGAACATTGTTCAAAGCTACAAGGCGCGCGGGGGAAATAAACAGCAAAATGCTGCCCCAGCAGGAACTCTAAGCAATCTATGCTCCTCTCCCCTTGGACAGCTCCCAGGGGAAGCAGGCCAGGGAGAAGACAAAGAGCAAAAGAGCAAGAGAGCGAAAGATAGTACCGAGTACAACATACACCCACACGAAGCTAGTTTTAAATATAAGGAACTTTTTGCAGACGGCGCATCTTTCGTGAGGTCGTCAGAGCGAGACTCCAGGCCTGAAGCAAGGTCTTGTCGCTCCAGAGCATTGGTTCAACCCTAGCCAGGGTCTGGCCACAGAAGGAGGGGCGGTGCTCGCGCCATTTGTTCCAGATGTTGCACCAGGAGATGACATCTCCTTTTGGCGGGGTCCGCGCACCTGATCTCCCACGAGTCCAAAATGGAAGCTGTTTTTCGCCATAATATCTGCATCCCATACCAAGGCACAGCATTAAAGCAAATGTCATTTCGATATCTCCAGAGAGCCCACAATGCAGCTGCATGAAGCATAATATCTGCAGTGTTATTACAATTTTTTGCCCACCATTCAAGGAGACCGTTCGAGTTATGTTCGCTGGTGCCCCCGAGGGAGCCAAAAATCTCTCTCCAGAGTTCTCTCGGAACCACACAATCAAAAAATAGATGATTAACAGATTCCAGCTCTTTACAATACAGACAGGTAGCATCTTCTACATGCTGTCTTTTCTGTAAATTATCCCTGGTTAGCGGTTTGTTCTTAACTAGCAACCAAAGGAAAATCTGGATTCTTTGAGGGACATTAGCTTTCCAAATCATAGTAATATTATCTAGAAGCACTCCCCTAAAATTCACAAAATTGTAAAAGGATTTAACTGTGTAAATCCCCTTGGACTCCAAGTCCCAAATAATAGTGTCATCACTATCATTCAAAACCAGATCTTTAACTAAACTAAAGAGATCATTCCAAGCAGCAAGCATATCCGGCGAGAAGCACCTCCTGAAGTTGATTTTCAGGGTCGTACCATCCCAGACCTCACTGATAGAAACATTTGTGGAATTAGCAATATTGTACAGCTCCCAAAAGCTGGTGGCAAGAGTAGTATTGCCAGTCCACTGATCTTCCCAAAACCTAACACTCTTGCCGTTGCCAATCTTCCAGGAAAAGCCTACCTTGGCTGCTTTAATAGCCCAAAGTATTCCTTTCCATAGAGGGGAGGCTCCAGTATCAGGACAGGCAAAAATATTAGGACTATGGGTTCTATATTTGGCATCAATAACTTGTTTCCAAATTTTACCATTATCATTGAAATATGTTTTAGTCCAGGAGGCTAACAGACTAAGATTCATGTCAGCAATGTCAGGGATGCCCAGGTCACCATATTGTTTCTTGAGGGCTACATTCCCCCAAGAAGCTAGATGGTATTTATGGTGACCCTCATAGTCATCCCAGAAACAGTGAGCAAGTTGAGAGTTAATCATCTTAGTAGCCCACTTGGGGAATTTAATGATCCCCATGAGATAGCAAGGAATCCTAGCTAAGCAAGATTGGACCAGGGTAAGCCTCTTACCAGAGGATAGTAATCTACCTCTTCAGCCAGCCCCTTTCTTAATGATTTTATCTACAGTAGGCTGTAGATCCTATTTTTTGAGTTTGCTATAATGGAGAGGAGCCCCTAAATATTTAATGGGGAATTCTCCAAGTTTGCAACCAAGAATCTGAGCAAAAATATCAGCTTCCTCTCTGTCAATGTTTATGGGGACCAGATCACACTTATGAAAATTGATCCCCATCCCAGATAATTGCTCAAAGCAAGAAAGTAACCACTTAAGGTTTTAGCATAAGATAATTTTTTACTCAAAAAGAGCAAGGTGTCATCGGCATATTGCATACTAATTATACCTGCAGGATTTGAGATGGGAAAAAGGCCTTCCAGCTTGTTATTTTTGGAGGCTTTAACCAGAATTCTAGTAAAAACATCAGCAACTAGATTAAAGAGGAGAGGGGAGAACGGGTCTCCTTGTCTAGCTCGACAAAAAACTCACTGTTTTTGTCATTAACTCTGACACCAACAGAGCCCCTATAAATGAGGGATTCTACTTTTTTCATCCACTTGTCACTAAAACCTCTTCTCCTCATCATATCTACTAAAAATTCTCTATTAATCATATCATAGGCTTTTTCATAATCCAATTTAAACACAAAACCAGACTGTTTGCTAGCGTGTACAGTATGAATAATTGTAATAATACTCTCAGCAATATACCTCCCCTTAATGAAAGTTGTCTGGTTCAAGGCGATCAGATCATTGCAAATAGGGCCAAATTTAGTAGTGGCACACTTTGCAAAGATTTTAAAACTACAATTGATCATGGCAAGAGGTCTAAATTTCTCCATTCTGATAGCCTCAACCTCCTTAGGGACTAGAGTTAATAGGGAGAAATTAAGCCTATAGAGATCTAATTCTCCCTTCTCCCAATCTCTAAACAAAGCAAACATGTTACCTTTAATAAGGTCCCAGAATTGCTGATAAAATAAAATAAAAGCCATCTGGCCCAGGAGCTCCTTCAGCATAAGAGCTAAATACAGCATCCTTTATTTCCTTCTCAGTAAAAGCAGTATCCAAAATGTTGTTATGAGCATCAGAAGTCATCTTTCAGGGTGATATCAATTTTGTCTACAAAGCCAAACAACATTTTATAATATCTAACAACAGTATTCATGATACCTTCAGGGTCAGAAACAGTACCTTCATCACTTTCAAGCATCAGGATCTGCTTCTTCCTCCTTTTTTGGCTTGCCACCGCTTTGAAATACCCAGTATTAAGGTCACCTTCTAGGATCTCCCTCTCCCTAGACCACTGTCTAGCTTTGATCTCTTCTTTCTTCCAAATATCATTCAGCTCACCTGCAATAGTAGTCATTTTGTGCTTAGTATTAGGCGAGGGAGGGTGAGTCTCAGAGAAAATGTCAAGGCAGTTGTATTCCGCTATCAAGGCCTGCTTATGCCTGTTTTGCTCAGCCTCATAGTTGGCACACCAACCTTTAATAGCTTTCCTAGTATTTCTAATATTGAACTGCCAAATATCAATAGCTTTAGTTAAGCAACATTTGGTGTTCCAGGCTTTGTAGACTATCTCTCTAAAGCCTTCAACTTCAAGAAACCATTTCTCAAATCTAAACACTTTCTCTTTAGGTACAGAGAAAGCACAAGTATCCACCGCAAAAGGGGTGTGATCACTCCCTACCCTAGGTAGAGCTCTGAGATAAACATTAGGAAAAGAGGCTGCCCAATTAGTGGACATAAATACCCTGTCAATAGTGGCCATAACCAAGGACTCCTGGTTATTGCCCCATGTGTATTTTCTGCCATTAATTTTCAGCTCAAGCAGACCAAATTTGTTGATCCAGTCATTAAACAGGTCTGCCCAGTGTTGATTAATTAGACCAGTGTTTTTCTCATTGGCCTCTCTAATTAGATTGAAATCACCTCCTACTAAAGTAGGGCCTGCCCAGCCAGTAAGCAAGTTGTGTAACTCATTAATAAAGTTCAACTTATATTGATCATAAGCAGAACCATAGATGGAGATCAGTCTCCAGGAAGATCCATCTTGTTTGCTTTTAAGCAAACAAGAGATACTGTAAGTGTGAATGTCACAGCAAACAATATCAAATAGATCTTCCCTAATCCCTACCAGAATGCCTCCAGCAGTGTTATTGGCAGGAAGCCATTTCCAAGTGAAGCAGGAACTAGTATCAAAGACTTCCAACTGTAAAGGGGTGAAGTCTTCTTTTTTAGATTCTGAAATACTAATAAAATCAGGTTTATGGGCTCTAATGAGCTCCTTCAACTTGTTGCATTTGATGGGCCCATCAAGGCCTCTAATGTTCCAAAATAGACCTATCATTTAATAATAAAATCAAGTTTACGTCTACTCCTACCAGAATTAGAAAATTTGACCTCAATCCAGGGGGAAACTGACTCTGGTTCCACATTCATATGTGGGCCCTCATCAGTTTCAACGTGTGTCCCTGGACTTGGGGCTAGAACATTAAATTCCTCACCAGAAATATCTATATTGGCTGGGAGAAACACTTCAGGGTTATCTTGATTAAATTTATCAAGTGCCTGAAGTTCCATTTGCTTAATCACAGCAATATTCTTATTAATATTGCATCCACTAGAGCTCAAATTAATACCTAAGCAATCAGCAGTGGAGATAACCGCATCATCATCTAGACAAGCAAAGGAATTTTGAGTATCTTTTTTACCTTTTTTTGGTAGCTCTAGATCTTTGATTTGTTTCAGTTCTTGGGCTTTCTGCAGAGTAGGTCTCCCATCTTTCTTATTTCTGGTGCTAGCTCTAGTAGCAATCACAGGACCCCACTTCTTGTTTTTGTCAGATATTTGGGGAAGGGTGTGGGATTGAGTAACTACAGCCTCAAATCTCTCCAGGAGGGGACCTCCCATGATTTCTATTGGCTTCTTTTTGACAACCTCCAGATAGCTTTTGGTCATTGGGGCCCCTTGAACTTTAGAGAAGACAGAAGCTTCTATATTGCTCTCAGGGACAGGGGTGCAGCATTTTTGTACAGACTTTGGCCCTCTGGAACCAGTACAGGTAGCAACATTCTTATCTTTGTTGATAGTGTTACTAGTCCCAGTATCCATATCCTCCCCCAATAAGTCATCATTGCTAGAATCAAAATCCTCCTCTTCTTGTTTCTTTTTGTTTGAATCATCATCATTATCATCAGGATCAGATGGCTTGTCTGAGGTGGTCCCATTATCAGCATCTCTCTCCATAGAAAAATTCAGCAAATATAGCTCATGATTGATCTCTACAACTCTGTCTCTGGGGATCTTGCTGGGGTCTCTAACAGCCACCTGGACCCTAACTTTCTCATAGAAACTTCTGAAGATGGTATGCCAGTCAACATTGACAAGCACTCCCAGAGTGGTGGCCACTTGAGCAATAGTCGACCAAGAGAGCCATTTTGGTGGAAGGCCATCAATGACAATCCAAGTTTCTATCAGACTGTCATAGACAGGATGCTCACCATTCCAATCAGCAAAAGAGATTGTCACTCCTTCCTTCTTTAGATTAATTGAAGGGTATTCCACCAAGTCCTTAATATTTTTGTTTGGAGGGAATCTGATAATTTACTTGTTTTTGTCATAAGGTCTGATCTGCCAAGGCCAGTTAGTCTTCCACATATCAGAGAAGTGATGTCCTAGCTCCTTACCAGAAATTTCACCTTTTTCAACAAGAACTAGCCCCACATTGCCAAAATTAAGCCACTCACTGTCTTCTTTATCACTAGTTTCAATGTGAAAGAACCCAAGTCCAGTATTTGCACTCCCCCAATACATAGCTGATGGGTATGCTTTGTACCAGGTGGGGCAAGCGTCCATATGGTGTCCAGGGGTCTTACACATGAAACAAATCTTGGGAATGGAGCACATGCCCACAAAATGACCAGGCAGGCCACAATTATAGCAGATGGCTCCAATGTATTTTGGATCCACAGTGAAAGGAGGATCATCTTCATGTGCAGAGGCACTCTGATCTTGTACAACAGCACTTTGATTCTTGTTCTTTTTCTTCTTGCTCTTGTTGTGACCAGTCTGAGTCTGTCCACTACCACCTACAGATGAACTCCCACCACTGTATTGCATTGTCTGCGCTGGTTGCATATTCTGGCCTGCTGAGTTGAATTGCTGATGGTACCCAAGGGCGGTTGGCATGTACTGATATGGGAAACTGGGGTGCTGGGGCCACTGTCTGAGGGTTCCATCCCCCTTGATATCCATACATGGGATTTGGCTGCATCATGGCTGGAGCAGCTCCCACAGGAAACAATGGGGGTTTTGCAAAAATCGACAAAGGCGGGGGTTGAGGTTGGGAAGCCTGTGGAGCCTTAGGAGCCTGAGGAGGAGGCAGAGTAGTCGCAGCTTGTCGACCATCTGTTGTGGTAGCAGGAGAACGGCCCGGGTTTCGTCCCCTGCCAGCACCATATCTTCCTCTTCCTCTATTGCCTGAGTCTCTTCCACCTCCCGCCATGAGATTAACCACAGAAGCGTAAGGGATCTTACCCGTCTTCCTCGACCAGTGTTCACGGGAGAAACTAAAGAACTTGGGGTTGGGCAGGTGCTTGGAATCGCGCACAGCCACAGGGTCCGCGGCCGAAAAATCACCTGAGGCAAACTTGTCTTTCCTGATCCAGACTAGGTTGGATCTGGGATTTCTCGGGCGAACCCTAGCTGGATCTCTCTGTGTTGACCCAACCCGCAGGTCAGGGGGAGCACTGGGATGCGGGTTCTGAGAAGGCGCCGCCACTTTAGTAGAGTAGCAGTTGTCTCTCCCTCTGAAACGGCCAGCTGTCTCGTTTCCATCCTTTTCGCCTGGCCCACTGACCTGTGGGGCTTTCCAATCTACAAGCTTCCATGGGCCCGAGTCCACACTCTCCCTCAAGCTGAAGATCGCCGGCGGCGGCGAGGTCGACCTCCTCGAGCTCAAGCTGCTACTCCTACTGGAACCAGAACTCGCCGAAGCTGACGAAGAGAATCCACCCTCAGAACTTGAGATTTGAGCAGATACCTGACGGCCCCTCCTCAATCTCGCCTGACTCGCACATCTCGCCGGAGAAGTCAGCGCCAACGCCGGCGGCGACGCCGCCCGCTGAATCAATCTCGATTGGTCGCCGGCGACGAGGACGAGAGCTACATTGGTGCGCCCGACGGCATCACCCCCAATAAACACTCCCACCTCAGCGCCCTCCGGGGATCCTCTGGTTTCGCCTCCGCCCTCGCCCACAGCACGAACGTGGCCGGCGGGGAGTGGGGGGAGGCGGGCATCCTTGCCCTTTCCTCCGTCGTGGCCTCGCCGTATATCTTCCGCCAGAATCCTCTGCTCCAAATCTGCCCTCCTCTGACAAGTCTCTGCATATTTTATCACCGCGGATCTCGTGCTCGGGTCTATCGCCGCCGCCACCACCTGATCCGCCGCCTTCCACTCCCGCACGCACCGGATCCATGCTGCGGTGGCGTTGCGGATCCTGGTCGCCCGCTCCACCCAACCCCGAGCCCCGGTCACCATGAGTACCCCCTGCAGAACTGGCGAGATCAATCTCACCATCTCCGGGGAGGATTCGTAGATGTGGAGGGGCAAATGAGAGGGGAAGGGGGTGCGGCCGCGGTCGCCGCCCGCGGTCCTCGCCGGCGAGGGGGCATACCGCGAGGTTGGAGCGGTGAGATCTGCGGTGGTGTTGGCAACGGCGAGCGGGAGGCGTGGAGTCGCCGTGGCTGCGAGCGGTGGAGCGGTGGAACGGTGAGATGTGATGCTCTTACTGTAACTCAACTGGTAGAAAATTCATTTGACGTTATAGCTTTGTGCACTTGATGTTGCATGACTCTCGAGTTGCAAAAAAAAAACTTGAATTCGGATAAAGGGCATCTATCTTCTGTGTGATCTATCTTTCGGCAGCATGCAAATCTGTGTATATCACTAGTGTGAGGTGATTCTTCTCATAACCGAACTGATGACAGCCTTTGGATAGATATGGAGCATGTCAACGGGCATCTGAATGGATCAGTTACTGTCTTCCTTTTTGGTTCCTTTCTTTCTCTGTAATTATGTTATTGCTGTTTCTTAAGCATATAACTTAACTGTGTATAAACTTGTGTAATGTGGCCTTGATGTCTGCTTCACATGTTGATAATGTCTTAATGGCTCAAAATCTAGTTCTTTTTTGGCGAATAAAAATGTACGAAGTTAAATAGTAAGAAATGTGCAACACCGTTTTCTGTTTTTATATTGATTGCCCATAAAAAATAGTCTGTGCTGCATCCTGCATTTTTTGTTATTTGTTTGGTTCCCAATTTGCATGTGCTTTTTAAACTTTTGTTGTTCTCTCTTTTCTAGAGTGATGACATGTCCGATTTTTATTTTATCTGCAGAGTGGAAGACAAGCTATTTTCAATCTGAGCAGCCACCTTAACATCTGTAACAGCAAGGAAGGAATGGTGGCGACTTTTTAAGATATCTGCCATTTGTATATATAGTGATAGCCTTGTTTGTTTCCTTTTGTCATCGTTGGTGAACACTCTGCAGTGATCATAGTAACTTCCCAGTCTCTTTTGCGTAGTCTGGATTGCTTACCACATGTGTCACGTGGTGCAACTTCCCAGTCTCTGATTTTGTGTGAATTGCCTTTTGTGGATTGTTTCGGCATCCATTTGAGTGTTTCTGTGCTGCCCACCACAACCCTGCAATCTTCTATATCTAAATAGCTAGTCCCACTAATAATTTTAAAGCACATACAGCTATGCTACACTCATCGTCCAAATTGCAAACATGTGTGTCCTTCATACCCAATTTTCTTCTTCCACACTTTTGCCAGGTTTTTTAATAAACTCCCTAACGTTGTGTTTGGATGTAGGAAAAATTGCTTGGAATTGAATTGGACTGGAAATTCCAAATCCAAGATGGAAAGGAAATGGGCTCCAATTCGAATTCTATTGTTTGGTTGTGCATGGAATTTATTGTTGGAATCAGAGGGTAGCACTCAATTCCAATTGCTGTTTGGATGTACAAACCATGGAATTGGATGTTTTTTGAGTTTGGACAATAGAAACTTTTGTACATGTATGAAAAAAAATATTATGTGTCTATTTGAATATATATATATATATATATATATATATATATATTATTTTACACACATAATAACATTATAAAATGTTCTGAATAAGGTCAAAACAATAACACAAGTAGAAATAAATATGGAAAAGGAAGGATACCAGAAAATAGTTTTAAAGTACCAAGAAAACAACATGGACAATAATTTTGGTAGTTTATGTCTCTTACACATAGCACAAGTAGATACTTTTATGTCTCTTACACATAGCACAAGTGGATAATTCGCAAACATGAAAGTACATAGTAGTCCATACATCAACTAAACAGGATAGTAACAATTAATCGAAGGTCAAGAGCCATGGCTTCCTTAACTCCTCAGGTAGCGCCATGAGTGCTTCAAACAAACACTCATTGACAATCAATTTTCCATAAGCTCTCAGCATATCACTATCTTCCAAATCTGGTACCTTCTTTAGTGCAGCAAGGATTTCTGTTGGAGGAGTCACCTTAGGCATAGGAAGTGGCTCGGTTGTCTTCAACGCATCATCAAAAGACATCTTCATCTTTCCCATCATGCACAAGATAGCATCCCGGTCGTTGCCTCTTCCGAGGCACCTCAGAGCTTCTTCAACAATAGGTGTGTCTTGTGGTTCTTGAACACATTCAGCTCTGTCCTAGCACTGCACGGTCGCATGATCTTTTGAATATATGATATTGGTAGACTCCCAATTGTGCACTACTTTGTTCCTATAGGCACGTGCTTCCTTATTAGCCTACACAAAACACACAAATGAGATCATATTAAAGTTGCAAAATAACCACAAAATAAATTTGGTGTTAAGTACCTCCACATATCGAGACCACACTTCTTCACTATCAACCGACACCATGTTCTTTACCCAATCCCATCCAAAGCCACTCTGTGCAAGCATCTTGGTAATGATCTCATACTGCTTGTCAAATGTTTTGATTCTTCCTGTTATGTTTTCCTTCGTAATGTCAACATCACATGTATCCTTGACATGCTTAATGCAAGCATTATACACATGTGGCTTCCAACCATTTTGAGCACGGTCACCATTGTTGTGATGCTCAACAAGGACAGCCAACAATGCCGTGTCCATCTCAGGAGTCCATGTAAGGTAAACTCTACTTTTTTTCCCTTTTGGTTCGGCCATGCTTCTACAAGTAAAATAAATGAATGTGCATAAAAGTAAGAACAATAGAGCAAGCACGAGTAAGGTAAACATATATATTAGTACGAACAAAAGATGAAGCATGTACAACCCATAACACACAAGGCACCATCACAGCCAGCATGCTACCACACAAAAAAGGGCACCATCACCAAGCTAGCACAAAAAAAGGCACCATCAGCTAGCTATCTACTCCACCGCTACTTATCTACCCGATCTCTAGTTCTCCATGCGCCACAAGGTACTCAGTATACATCTCATCCGCAAATTGCTGCCTAAAATTGGACCATGCATTTGTTTGTTGGACACTTCTAATGAAAGTAGCATCATCTGCAGGTTCAGGAGTCATAGCTGCTAGCTCGTCGACTTCGGAAGCAACAAATTATCTCTCATATGCTGCCTATCCTTGCATAGTTGTGTAAGACACAACACGCATTAATAAGACGAATCTGCAAGTATTTAATTTATCGTCAAAGAAGGAACACAGGATGGCCCATATGAACAATCAAATGGACATGTGTTACCGGTCCTCTATGTCAAAGAAAGAACAAGAACGCAAGATGGCCCATTTTTTCTTCAACAAGCCAAAGGTTCTCTCCACAACATTTCTAGCACGAGCATGGCGCAAGTTATACAACTCTCTTTCGTTTTGGGGTTGTTGTTGACTTGCTACCCACTCTTTCAAGTGGTACCGGGTGGATCTGAATGGAGATAGAAATCCAGGTCCATTGGTATAGCCAGCATCAACAAGATAGTACTTTCCTATTGACAAGTACGTAAGTTAGCTAACAAGTACATATGAGAAATGAAACGCAAAGAGAAAGAGTCATACCCCGTGGTACAACAAATGCATCTTAGCGATCAATTCTCATAGCATCTTTTAGCACTCTCGAGTCCGATGACTGAACCCTCCCAACCAGGTAGAACATAGAGAAATTTCATGTTCGATCAACCACACCTAACATGTTAGTGCTGATCTCTTGGTGCCTATTCCTATACCTCCCTTTGTCGTGAGCATTAACAAACACCGAATATGACACCCATCAAGTGCTCCAAGTGCATTAGGAAACCACTTCCACTTGTAATCATCGGGAGGGGTGATAGAAGGATCGGGAAGCTTGATAAACTCCCCGGTTAGAGACAGGATGGCTGATAACACAGTAGACAAATGCCTACTGATAGTCTCTAAAGAACGCTGGTACGTGCCACCCAACATCCTCATTTTAAGTCCATGTCCAACAACTTGTAAGAACATAGCAACATTTTCTTTCATGTCACAAACGTGCTATCTTTGAGACCACACTTCTCACGCAACATAGCACAAAGATCATGGAAGTTCCTTTTAGTTAAGCGTAGCTTATCATAGCAAGTTGTCTCGGACCCCTCATAAGTTTGTTTCAATATATACTTTCGATATGCAACCTTTTCCTCATCATCATCGAAGCATCCGAGATTCCTCGGTGCCCTCTGAGAACTAACATAAGCAAATGCTAGACATGACATTTCAAAATACTGCTTTGTCAACAATATCCTCTTTCTTTTTCTTCTTTTGTTCTCTTCGGTAATGTAGGCAACCAACTCTTGTTGGGACATGATAAAAAAGCTACAATGCAGACACCATTTGTCCATGAATTATTCAGAGCATTGGTACATACTAAACCACGGCAACAACATCACAAGACAAACATGGAGGAGTAGATAATATACCTTGACACCACCGAATTTTGAGCTCCTAAAATCCCCTGAGAATCTGCATAGTTCAAACCAATCATAAGTTAGCAACACACAAATCTGAGCTCTTAAATTCGAGGCAATGGACTGCATCTGAGAAGGTATAGAAAAAATTGAAGTTCCCCTTAGGACACCACAAAAATTCGAGCTCCACACGGGAGGGGAAGGCGCCACTACCGCCGTCGTTCCACTACTGCCGCCGTTCCCTGCGGACCACCTAATCCCGCCGCAAATCCCCGATACGATCTAGGGTTTGAGGGCCTCACTGGAGGAGGCCGCGCCATGGCCGGACAAGAGATGTAAGAGGAGGAAGGGGACGGATGGGAGGAAGAGGAGGGAGGGGACGGATGGGAGAGGGAGAGGAGGGCCGGAGAACTGACCGACGCCGCCGCCGCCGCCGGCGGCTGCTTCAGGGGAGTCGGGAGGAGGAGTCGCGAGCGGCTGCTTCAGGGGAGTCGGGAGGAGGAGTCGCGAGCGAACAGTCTGTGCTGGGCGTTTCGAGCCTTTCCGAGCTCGTCCGCTCGGAAACTTAGCGCGAGGGGTGGATCAGGCGCGGGTCGATCGTTTGGAATCGGGCCAACTTTTCCCAGCCCAAATTCTGTACCACTCCAAACAACAGAATTTTGACTGGCAATTCCAGATTCGCAATTCCAAGCTAATTTTCCTACATCCAAACGGGGTGTAACGGTAATTGGGTGTACATATGATGTTTTCAAAGCTATGCAATATATTACTAATTTAAATATTCATCTTCATACAATCAAATATCAATGAAGATATATGGCAGCCAATTTCTGCGGAACACATGGGGTTTCACCTAGTTCCTTCAATTTTCCAGCCTCATTTTCTACACATTTAAGCTTTGGAAATGATAAAATCTGAACTTTTTTATGGCAATTTTAGTAGACACAAAGGTGGACAAGTTTAGTTGGCAAGCACGGCAATTTCGTGGCAAAAGCCAAATTGAGGGTGGATTTGTCATGCTTACCAACTAAACTAGTCATGGTTAACAAATAATTGCCACAAAAAATATTGGTCAAATCCCAAACCGTTCAGGACTTATCAATGTCCTTTTTTTTTTAGGGTCAAAGCAATAGCTTTATTACTCAACCAGGTTAGGCAAATCGCCTAGTACAAAGGCCGCCACAGAAGGCGGGACAGTAGACTCCCACACAGTGGGTTCATTTTCGTTACAATCATACCCAAGCTTTGCTAGTTCATGAGCCGCACAATTGGCCTCTCGTCTACATGCGGTAACCTCACAACGTGAGAACCATAGCTTCATTCGGATCTTGAGGTCTTCCAGGACCGATGCGTACGCCGTGAAACTTGGCTCATTCTGCATAAGGGCCGTCTGCAAAAGCTGGGAGTCCGTCTCAATGCATATCCTGATCGCTCCAAGATGTGTAGCTAGTTCCACAGCCGCCACTGCCGCTTGTAACTCCGCTGCGAAAGCATCGTGGACATGCTCACTCTTCCCAGCCATGCAAGCAGCAACATCCCCGGTATGGTCGCGGGCGATGACCCCCCAGGCAGCATGGGCGTTCCCCGGCATATGTGCTCCGTCAATGTTGAGCTTGATGATCCCGTCATCAGGGGCTCGCCACCTGGTCCGAACTTTAGGGCTTTGCTCTTTGTGCTTCCCCACTACCTCCCAATATTCCATGGTGGCAAGCTTGATCCGGTGCACGAGTTCCTCAGGTCGCAGTCTCTTCTCTTCTTTCCTGGCCCTATTCCGCTCATTCCACCATTCCCACCAAAAGTACAGGATCTGCACTCTTTCCTCCATTTTGAGCGTCCATAGGTGATCCATGACATCACTCACTGCGTTATATGTCTCCAGGTCTCTTCTCAGAGTTTCCATGCCCATTGCACGCCATACCATTTTCACTTCTTTGCATCTGATGAACAGGTGCCCACCATCCTCGGCGTTTCTGGAGCAGAGCGGACAACTAGTATCCTCGAACACCATCCCCCTCCCCGCCAGGTTTGTGCGTAGGGCAAGCGAGTTGTGTGCTAGTCGCCATGTAAACATCTGGACTTTGCTTTGGCAGGGCATCTTCCAGATACGGCTCCAGTACGTGCTTTCGCATACATCTAGCGACCCATGCTCCTCTCCGCTCCTTCCGGCCTCTTGATCCGCCATGATCTCATTCATTTTAACATGCAGTTTGTATGCCTGCTTCACGGAGTGCACGCCCTTCTCATCGAAATGCCATGCAATGAAGTCTTGCATGCCGTCCCTCAATGGGATCGCAAGGATCATGCTTGCATCTTGCGGGACGAAGATGTCCCTCACCAGATCATCGTCCCAAAGCCCAGTGAGCGGGTTTATGAGCTCATGCACCTTCTGCAAGAGGATACCGTTCCTCGGCGTTTGGACTCGACGCGACCAAGCCCTCGGCAGCCACGGATCCTCCCATATGTTCACTTGCTGCCCATCCCCTATACGCCATATGTAGCCCTGCTTCACCAGGTCTAGGCCATGGAGCAGGCTTCTCCAAGTATAAGAGATGCCGTCCTTCGGTGCTGCGTTCAATATGTTGCCGTCGGGGTAATACTTTGCCCTCAACAGCTGTGCGCAGAGGCTGTCCGGTTTTTGGATCATCCGCCATATCTGACGCGACAGCATCGCAATGTTGAAGGAGTGGATATCTCTGAACCCTAGTCCCCCATGCGCTTTCGACTGTGTTAGTTTTGGCCACCCAATCCAATGAATCTTGGACTCATTATCCTGCTGGCTCCACCAAAACCTTGCAATAAGTGAACTTATTTCCTCGCACAGAGTTTTCGTGAGGTAGAAGCATGACATGGCATATGTCGGGATGGCTTGCGCTACGGCCTTGACAAGCACTTCCTTCCCAACTTTGTCAAGTAGTCTCTCCTTCCAGCCTTGCACGCGACGCCATATAGCATCTTTGACATATGCAAAAACCTGTTTGCGAGATCGCCCCACATACACCGGCAGACCTAGGTATCGTTCGTTCCAAGTTTCAGATGAAATGCCCGTCCCTTGTTTCACAATCTCTTTCTGCTCTGTACGGGTATTGGCACTAAACATTATTGCACTCTTCTCCTTGTTAATGCATTGCCCGAGCAATCCTCATAGAGGTCAGGATCCTCTTGATTCATTTGGCCGCCATTGCTTGCTTTGATCATTAGGACGGAATCATCTGCGAAGAAAAGATGGGTGATGGTAGGTGCCCTTGACACACTCGGACACCGGACAACCTCCCTCCCGCTCAAGATCGTGCGTGCAGCCTTGAGAGAGCCCTCAAAGACAGAGAACAAAGAGATACGGTGAGAGTGGATCCCTTGTCGTAAACCCTGGTAGGTACAAACTGCTCCGTGAGGGCCCCATTCACCTTAATCTGGTATCGCATCAGTAGTAACATCTTTGTGACGCCCTCGATTCAATCGTACACTAATCATGCACGCAAATGTATGCGATCAAGATCAAGGACTCACGGAAGATATCACAACACAACTCTACAAATAAAATAAGTCATACAAGCATCATAATACAAGCCGAGGGGCCTCGAGGGCTCGAATACAAGTGCTCGATCATAGACGAGTCGCGGAAGCAACAATATCTGAGTACGAGACATAAGTTAAACAAGGTGCCATAAGATGGCTAGCACAAACTGGGATACAGATCGAAGAGGACAGGCCTCCTGCAGGATCCTCCTAGGTCACTCCCGGTCGTCGCCGGGCTGCTGCGTAGTAGTAGGCGCCCCGAGTAGTAGTCGTCATAGGCGCGCGTCGCTCTGGGCTCCATCGTCGATTGCAGCAATCGAGTAGAGATAGGGGAAAAGGGGAACAAGGCAACCGTGAGTACTCATCCAAAGTACTGCAAGCAAGGAGCTACACTACATATGCATGGATATATGTGTAAAGGCCATATCATGGACTGAGCTGCAGAATGCGAGAATAAGAGGGGAAAGCTAGTCTTAACGAAGACTACGCTTCGGACACTGTCTGCAATGCATGTAAGAGGACAACGGAAGTCCTCCAAGTAACATCATATAGCAATAATCCTACCCGCAATCCCCGCTCATAACCCCGAGCGAGAGCGACCACCGGTTGTATCCGCACTTGGAAGGGTGTGTTTTATCAAGTATCCGGTTCTAGTTGTCATAAGCTCAAGGTACAACTCCAAGTCGTCCTGTTATCAAGATCACGGCTATCCGAATAGATTAACTTCCTGCAGGGTGCACCATCTTACCCAAGACGCTTGATCCCATTTGGCGGACACACTTTCCGGGGTCATGCCCGCCGCGTAAGATCAACACGTCGCAGCCCCACCTAGGCACAACAGAGAGGCCAGACGCGGTCTAAACCTAAGCGCAGCAGGGTGCGGGCCCATCGCCTCGACGAGCACACCTGACGTTGCGAGGGCGGCCGAAGCGCAGACCTAGCCTAACAGCGTTCAGTCCAATCCGGCGCGCCCGCTCGTCACGACGTCTGAAGTGCCGGTGATACCACGACGCGGGATACCCATAACTACTCCAGCGTAGATGGTTAGTGCGTATAAGCTCGTAGCCAACCCAGATCAAATACCAAGACCTCGTTAAGCGTGTTAAGTAACATGACGCCCGAACAGAGCCAGCCCACCTCTCTCCTAGGCGGTCTCAACCTGCCTGCCGCTCCGCCACAATGGCCCACTCGCGGGTGCTCCATCACCGACCCGACTTTAGTCTCCACATGTATCATGTATAAGGATATAGTATATACCGTGATCAACTCCCGAGTGATCACGGCCCGATAGTATAGCATGGCGGGGCAGACAAGTATGAAGGGCCACAGATGAATGAACTAGCATCCTATACTAAGCATATAGGATTGCGGTAAGGTAACAAATGGTTACAAGGACAAGGCTATGCAAAGAAAGATAGGAGTATCAAAACAAGTAACATGCTATGCTACTCTAATGCAAGCGGTGTAGATAAGAGTAGGCGATATCTGGTGATCAAGGGGGCTTGCTGGTTGCTCGGCAAGAGAGAGGGTCGTCAACACCGTAGTCGAACTGCCGGCCGCAGCTGGCGTCGGTCTCGTAGTCTACCAAGAGAAGAGGGGAAGAAACAATGAATACACGATAACAGATGCATAACGATGCATGACATGCCAAGAAGCGATGCTAGGCGTGCCCTAACGTGGTAAGAGGGTACTTGGTTTAGGGGAAAAACATCCAGGAAGTTATCCGGCCCGGACGTCTGTCGATGATGATGACCGGAGAGGAAAGTTTGCAGGTTCGATAGGTTAGAGACGTGTGGTGGACGAACGGATTGCGATCCGGATTCGCCTCGTCGCTCGAGCAACTTTCATGTTGAAATTATTTTAATCCGGATTACGGATTAAAAGTTATGATTTATAAAAGGTTTTATTAATTTCGGAATTTTAATTAATTATTTAATTAATTTCGAAATTGCATTTATGACATCAACATGATGTCATCTCGACGTCATCATCAACAGGTTGACTAAGTCAACCCTGCCAGTGGGTCCCACATGTCATTCACTAATGGCTAATTATCCTAATCAGATTAATTAACCTTAGTTGATTAAGTTAATTAATGATTAGTGTTAATTAATTCGAAATTAATTAGTTTAATTAATTACCCAATTAATTTAACTAATGATTAGGTTTAACTAATCCGAATTAATTAGTTTAATTAATTACTCAATTAATTAATTAATTAATTAATTAGTTAATTAGTTTAATTCATTTTTATTTCATTTTTATTCTGCTTTTAATTAAAACGTTCCTTTTCCGTTTTTGGGGGTGGGGCCCCACGCTGATGGCCCATGGCCAAGCAGGCGCGGGCGACTTGGCGATCTGAGGCGTTGCTCGATTCGGCACTGACCCAGGCCGGCTGGCGCGACCTGTATGGATCGAGGCGGCGGCGGCGGAGCAGCCGAGCTACCTGGCCCGTGGCTGGCAGCCGGTGAGCGACGGCGACGGCGGGCAGGGAAGCAGGCTGGGGGGTTCGGCCGGGCCGAGCAGGGTCGGTCATGGGCGAGGCGCCGAACAGGGGCGAGGGGCTGGAGGCGCTTAGGCGCCGGTGAGAGGTTTAACGCGGCGGGCGCCAATGAGTGGGCCGAGGCCACGGGGCCGGATCCGCAGGAAGGAAGGAAGGGGGATCGGGAGGGGGCGTCGGTCTGGCATGCAGGACCGAACCAGCGACGGGCGGTCGGAGGCCACGGCGACGAGCGAGGGAGGGAGCGGAGGGGGAAACCGCGCGCTGTGGCGAGGCCAGTCGCCGACGGGGAGGGAAAGAGAGAGGGAACAGGGGGGTGCCACCGAGCGCCTGCAGGTCTAGGCGGCGGGCTCGGTGGAGGGCGGGAAGGCCGTCGGGAGGAGGCAGTGAGGCGTGCCCAGCGACGGGCGACGAGGCCGAGCGGACCATGGTGGGCGGCGCTGGCCTGGGGGGCCGAGGGAGGGAGGGGAGCTCCGGGGCGTCGGAGGAGGAGGGAGGACCGGGGTCCGGCTGTGTGGTCGGTCGGCAGGTGGGAGGACGGCGGGGAGTCCGGTCGGGGTGGATCTCCGCCCGATCCAATCGGGAGAGGAGAGAGGCGAGGGGCGTGGGGGAGTGGGGTGGTGGCTAGGGTTAGCCACGGTGGGGGGTCTAGTGGGGTGGCTGGGCAGTGGGCGGGAGAAAGGGGGATGGGCCAAGGGGAGTGGGGGGGCTGGCTGGTCGGGCCGGGGTTATCCCTACATTTTATTTTCCTTTTCTCTTTTATTATTTTCCTTTTTCGTTATTGATTTATTTAAAATGCTTTGGCATTTTGTAAATATTAGTGCACCCCACCAATATTAGGTTAGGTATTTTAGAAAACCCCTAACATTTTAGAACTTGTTTTCAAACCCTTTTATCGCTTGTTTCATTTCTGATTTTGTTTCAGACGGTTCAATTAACGAGAGGTTAATTAACATAACCGGGTGATTATTGTTGCATAACCATCCGGCGTTACAAATCTCCTCCATTACAAGAAATCTCGCCCGAGATTTAGGAGGTAGAAGGAAAGAGGCGGGATATTCATCTCAAGACGATCCTCGCGTTCCTGTGTGGCTTCATCTTGAGTGATTCACCATCGGACTTTGAGGAACTTGATCGCCTTCCCGACGGGTGCGGCGTTCAGCTTGGTCGAGAATGCGGACGGATGCTCTTTATAGGAGAGGTCTGTTGCAATTCGAGCACTTCATGGTCCACCGCCGGATTGGGTCTTTGAAGCAGCGTCGGAGTTGGGACACGTGGAACACATCGTGAACTCCGAGAAAGGTTCGACGAAGCTCCAGCTTGATAAGCCACTTTTCCGCCTTTCGAGAATAGTGAAAGGGCCAATATAGCGAGGCGCTAACTTGCCCTTGATCCCGGCGGTGAGCACCCTTCATTGGTGTAACGCGAAGATAGGCCTTTTCGCGAGTTGATAGACCATGTCTTTGTGATGACGGTCATAATTACTCTTTTGACGAGATCGAGCAGTCTTGAGATTCTCGCGAATAATGCGGACTTGTTCTTCGACATGTTGGATAATATCCGGACCAAGAGTGGACGTTCCCGATTTCGACCAGTTCGGAGGGTTCGCACTTTCGTCCATATAACACTTTGAAGGGGCCATCTTCGACTAGCTTGATAGCTGTTATTATAAGAGAACTCAGCATACGGGAGAGATTCCTCCCATTTCTTGCGAATGAGGCGACACAAGCTCGAAGCATGTCTTGAGAATTTGGTTGACACGTTCAACTTGCCCTTGAGATGCGGATGAAAAGCGATCTTGAAAGATAAATGAGTCCCCATAGCTTCTTGAAAACTTGCCCGTAATCTTGAAGTGAATAAGCTGCCACGGTCCGAATCGATAACCGGTGGAATACCGTGAAGTGAAACAATTCGGACATATAGAGCGTTACAAGCTGACTAGCGATGATCGTTTCTTTGACCGCCGGAAAATGTGCCACTTTAGAAAGCGGTCAATGGCGACAAGAATAGCATCATTACCTTTCTGCGATTTGGGAAATCCAAAGTGGCGAAGTCCATTTCGACATGGTCCCATTTCCATTCGGGAATAGAGATAGGTTGCAGAGTTCCAAGAGGCCTTTGATGTTACGCTTTGATACGACGGCAAACGTCACACTCGTAAACATAGCGAGCAATGTCCCGCTTCATATTAGACCACGGAATCTCGGCGAATGTCTTGATACATCTTTGTACCGCCGGGGTGGATACATAGAGGCGTATCATGAGCTTCTTGCATAACCTTCGAGTCATATCAGGTTGTCCTTCTTACGGCACCACTAGGCGGCCTTTGAAGTACAAGGCGCCATCATCGGCAATAGTGAAGGAGGAGGATTTCCTTTCTGACGTCTTGTTTAAGCTTGTAGACTTGAGTCAAATCCTGCATTGTCTTTATGGTGCCCAAGAGATCGGGTTCAACAGCCGGGTAAAGAGGGAACCACGGGGAACAACACGGAGATTCATCTTGCGGAACTCCGGAGGAGGGGGCGAGTGCACCGGAGGAACAATATGGAGGTTCAGCTTGCTGAATTCTTCAACAAGTGAGGGCTGAACTTTGTGAACTCAAGGTGGTTGTAGTAAGACTTGCGGCTCAAGGCATCAGCCATTACATTAGCCTTGCAGGCGATAGGAAATACCCAAATCAAAGTTCTGCAATAGTCTCCATCCATCTCT
The DNA here is from genome assembly GCA_021605205.1 of Aegilops longissima. Lineage (NCBI taxonomy): Eukaryota > Viridiplantae > Streptophyta > Magnoliopsida > Poales > Poaceae > Aegilops > Aegilops longissima. Next base: position 337,467,650 of record CM038677.1, read on the forward strand.
GGCCGACGGAGGTTCAGGTCCGGCTGAGTAAACAGATACTTCAGACTTTGGTGGTCGGTGTAGATCTCGCATAACGATTACGAGAAGGTAATGTCGCCATCGCTTAGCGCATGAATGACAGAGCAAGTTCGAGGTCGTGAACTGGGTAGTTCTCCTCGTGAGGGCGAGCTGCCGAGAGGCATAAGCAACCACTTTGCGCTCTTGCATTAGGACACCGCCTAATCCTTGACGAGATGCGTCGCGATAAATGACGAAGTCCTTCTTAGTATCGGGAGGAGCTAGCTTTGGGGCGAAGTCAACTTGTCTTTGAGTGCTCGAAACTTTCCCGACACTTATCGCCCATTGGAACTTGACGCCTTTATGCAACAAAGTTAGTCGAGGCTGGCAATCTTGGAGAAGTTCTCGATGAATCGACGGCAATAGTCTGGCGAGACCGAGAAAACTTCGACTTGCTTAACGTTCTTGGAGGAGTCCAATCGAGAATAGCTGAACTCGTTCGGGGTTGACGGCAATACCATCCTTAGAGATGACATGTCCAAGGTAGGTTACTTCGGAAGCCGAATTCACACTTGGAGAACTTGGCATAGAGTTGATGCTCTCGTAGCTTTTCCAAAGACAAGACGAAGATGTTCAACATGTTCTTCTTCATTCTTGGAATAGATCAGATATCATCCGGATAAACCACGACTTAACTTGTCGAGGTAATCCATGAATATATAGTTCATCAAAGCGAGAAAAGGTGGCTGGAGCATTGGTTAAGCCGAAGACATGACGGTGTACTCGTATGAACCATAACGAGTCACAAATGCGGTCTTGGGGATATCCTCCTCACGAACACGGATCTGGTGGTAACCCAACCTCAAGTCGAGTTTCGAGAACACCGCGAACCAGCCAGTTGATCATAAAGATCATTGATCCGAGGAAGAGGATACTTATTCGAATGGTAGCTTGATTTATAGGACGGTAGTCTTGGACCAATCGGTTTGTCCCATCCTTCTTCTTAACAAAGAGAGAAGGTGCTCCCCAAGGAGAGCAACTTGGGCGAATGAAGCCGCTTTGAAGAGATTTGTCGATTTCCTCCTTTAGTTCAAGGAGTTCATGCGGCGGCATCTTGTAGGGCCGTTTGGCTATAGGAGTGGTGCCTGGTTTCAAGTCGATGACGAATTCGACAGCTCTAGCAGGGGAATCCTCGAAGTTCTTCAGAAAGACGTCTTGGAAATCGCAAACGACAGGAATGTTTTCAATTCCCTCGAGGGGTGCGGCGTTCAATGCATTCAATGCATAGAGCCTTGCCTCGGCATTTTGAACCAGACGAGCATTGTAGCTTACGATTTCATCAGAAGGGTGCAGCAGATGGACGGTCTTAGTGGCGCAAACGATTGACGCCAGTAGCGCTTTCAACCAATCCATCCCCAAAATGAGGTCAATGCTACAAGACTTCAAAGACGATAGAGAGACAAGGAATTCCATTCCTTCGATTTCAACGGGACGTATTGCAAATCATGGAAGTCCGACATTGGCCCGCTGGGGTGTGTACTAATAGTGAAGCATTCATGTCTTCACTTTTAATGCCATGCATGAATGCAAAATCTTCGACATGAATGAATGTGATGCCCTGAATCGAATAAAAGCAGATCGTGTACTTGAATTTACAAGGAGTGTACCCATCAAAGTAGCAGTTGGTCTTGAGCTTCGCTCAGATCAACGTGGTTGGCCTGAGCTTGCCCATAAGACTTGCCGGTGTTGTTGCGGTTCGGTTGTTTCCACGGCCATTCTTTGGAAGGGCCGGTGATTACGGTTCGTTGCATTCTAGCACGGTGTCCTGGCTGTCCGCTTTGAAGCATAAGCCATTATTGGGAGTGGGAACAGGAGCTTGGGGTGGTGGAGCTGGAAGCTTGGCTGCTTAGTTGTAGGCGGGCGAGGTGTAGCAAAGTTCTGCTTTGGAGCGGTGCATTCGGCTGGTACATGCTGTTGGGAATCCATATCTTGCGCTTCTGCGAGGACGGGCTCAAGATGAGCCCGTGTCGCAGTTGCCTGTTAGAGCTCTCGTATTCCTGCAGACCAGTTTCGACATTGATAGCTTTGTTCACCAAGGTGGCGAAATCAGCAAAGTCGTGCACTAGAAGTGCGAGCTTGATGTCGACTTGAAGACCGTCACGAACTTCTCTGTCTGCGTGCATCGGTTGCAATATCCTCTTCAAAGATAGCGAGACAAGTCCAGAACTCTCCGATAGGCTTCAACAGTCTTGTTGCCTTGGGTGAGATTATGAACTCACGCTTCTTCGGTCCATGACCCTTGAGGGATGAAGCGGGCGCGGAAGGCAGCCTGGAAGTCCGGCCGGTGATGAGTGTTCCGACCGGCAGAGTACGCCGGTGGCTGTCCCACCATTGAGCTGCGGGTCCCTTCGGAAGAAGGAAGCAAAAGTGACATAGTGGCGGGGCTACATCAGCAGACTCCATCTCATAGGTGATGTCACGGAGCCGATCATCGACATCCGTGGGCTGAGTTGAGCTGCGTAAATTTGGGGTTCAGCGTATGAATTCCTGCAGAGTTGTTCCGTTTGGGTCTTTGGTTCATATTGGGGCGAGGAACTGAGCCATCATGTTCTCCATGGTGGCGATTCATCTCAAGCTGTTGGACCACACCGCCATGTACTCGGCGGTGGTGGGAAGTTGGCACCACGACCACGACCTGCTGGCCTAACCATCCCGCTATTATATAACAGGTAGTTCAACATTTGAGAAATTAAGCAAGAGACAGAATCATTCATGATGAAACATGCATAATGAAAGCATGATGGGAACTACATAGTAGTTGGCATGTCTTACAAAAGGAATCATGCATAGAGTTCGATACATAGAGTCCAAAGACATAGACTACTACATCATAGGCGGCACACAGGCTCATGGCGAATACATCAAATGCTAACAAGCAAGTCTACATCACCCCACGATGCATGCATGGAGGTAGTCAGAGCTTTGAAAGTCGATAGTGCGGCGGTGGATAGTCCTCCACGTCGCTGACACTGGGGCCGCGGATACTCGGTGCTGAATCCGACGTCCGGTGGCGAAAAGGGCCAAGTCGGGAGAGTAGCCTCCACGTCCGCCAACCGACACCACAGGGCATCACGGTCTGGCTGGGTAGATCGCAGAACGCGGCAGCTCTCCGATCGGACAAAGGGTGCATCAGCGTCGAGCACGGTAGAGGTGCCGACGGGTGATGTACAACTCGTGGCGAAAGAGCTCGGTTAGCTCGATCCAGCCCATCGACATGCGTAACAAAGTTACGATGGTGGAAGGCTCTCGGTGACGATGGTGTAGGCAGCGGTGTAGTAACCCTCCTCACCAACATCGACGCGATAGCAATGTACTCAAGGGGAGGTGTCCAACTCTCGATACTCTGACGAAGACGTGTCGAGCAGCATAAGCAACATCGTGGACTGCCATATCGATGGTCACTCCAACACCATGTGCGGTGTGCGGCCTGAGAGTGGACTCATACTCCGAGAGTAGAGGTGGACGATGGCGCGGCATCGCTCCGGTTGTAGTCTGGTACTCCTCATAGGCGGTGTACTCGGGGTGCCGGCGATAACCCGGATAGGTCATCATCTCGGCTAGCACCGCAGTGATCCCGAGGCACCAATGGCCGTCGTGTGGCGCACAACCTGCCTCGTGGGTTCCATCTGAAAACAAAGACGTTTCAAAGGAGTCAAATGACAGGTGGAAATTGTTCAAATACAATTCCAAAAACAACTAAGGCTATATCCATCTTCGGGTGAATGCGGTCACGGGATCCTAGTGATAGTTAGTAAAATCGTTTAACCCGAGTAGAAGAGAGTCCGAGTCCCGAGTAAAGGTCGAGGAGTAAAAGATCCTAATACCACCCGATGGCGGCGTGGGCCCGTAAGGCACACAGCCAAGTTAGTAAAAGTTTTGCAATGTCTAGACTCGACTTCGCCAAGGAGTGTGGAAGGGGATTCCTACAGGGCGATGGCTCGATACCAACTTCAGGCGCCCTCGATTCAATCGTACACTAATCATGCACGCAAATGTGTACGATCAAGATCAAGGACTCACGGAAGATATCACAACACAACTCTACAAATAAAATAAGTCATACAAGCATCATAATACAAGCCGAGGGGCCTCGAGGGCTCGAATACAAGTGCTCGATCATAGGCGAGTCAGCGGAAGCAACAATATCTGAGTACGACATAAGTTAAACAAGGTGCCATAAGATGGCTAGCACAAACCGGGATCTGATCGAAGAGGACAGGCCTCCGCCTGGGATCCTCCTAGGTCACTCCCGGTGGTAAATCGTCGTGGCTGCACGTAGTAGTAGGCGCCCGGAGTAGTAGTCGTCATAGGCGGCGCGTCGCTCTGGGCTCCATCGTCGATTGCAGCAATCGAGTAGAGATAGGGGAAAAGGGGAACAAGGCAACCGTGAGTACTCATCCAAAGTACTCAAGCAAGGAGCTACACTACATATGCATGGATATATGTGTAAAGGCCATATCGATGGACCGAACTGCAGAATGCCGAATAAGAGGGGAAAGCTAGTCTTAACGAAGACTACGCCGACGGACACTGTCGGCAGCAATGCATGTAAGAGGACAACGAAGTCCTCCAAGTAACATCATATAGCAATAATCCTACCCGGCAATCCCCGCTCATAACCCCGAGCGAGAGCGACCACCGGTTGTATCGGCACTTGGAAGGTGTGTTTTATCAAGTATCCGGTTCTAGTTGTCATAAGCTCAAGGTACAACTCCAAGTCGTCCCATATCAAGATCACGGCTATCCGAATAGATTAACTTCCTGCAGGGTGCACCATCTTACCCAAAGACGCTTGATCCCATTTGGCGGACACACTTTCCGGGTCATGCCCGCAGCGAAGATCAACACGTCGCAGCCCCACCTAGGCACAAGAGAGGCCAAGACGCCGGTCTAAACCTAAGCGCCGCAGGGTCTGGGCCCATCGCCTCGAGCACACACAAGACGTTGCGAGGGCGGCCGAAGCAGACCTAGCCTAACAGCGCTCCAGTCCAATCCGCGCGCGCCGCTCCGTCGTTGACGTCTGAAGTGCTTGCCGATACCACGACGCCGGATACCCATAACTACTCCCGCGTAGATGGTTAGTGCGTATAAGCTCGTAGCTAACCCAGATCAAATACCAAGACCTCGTTAAGCGTGTTAAGTAACCGCGAACGCCGAACAGGCCAGCCCACCTCTCTCCTAGGCGGTCTCAACCTGCCTGCGCTCCGCCACAATGACCCACTCGCGGGTGCTCCATCAGCCGACCCGACTTTAGTCTCCACATGTATCATGTATAAGGATATAGTATATACCCGTGATCAACTCCCGAGTGATCACGGCCCGATAGTATAGCATGGCAGGCAGACAAGTATGAAGGGCCACAGATGAATGAACTAGCATCCTATACTAAGCATATAGGATTGCGGTAAGGTAACAAATGAAGTTACAAGGACAAAGCTATGCAAGAAGATAGGAGTATCCAAAACAATAACATGCTATGCTACTCTAATGCAAGCGGTGTAGATAAGAGTAGGCGATATCCGGTGATCAAGGGGGCTTGCCTGGTTGCTCGCAAGAGAGAGGGTCGTCAACACCGTAGTCGAACTCGCCGGCGGTGTGCGTCGGTCTCGTAGTCTCACCAAGAGAAGAGGGGAAGAAACAATGAATACACGGTAACAGATGCATAACGATGCATGACATGCCAAGAAGCGATGCTAGGCGTGCCCTAACGTGGTAAGAGGGTCTTGGTTTAGGGGGAAAACATCAGGAAGTTATCCGGTCCGGACGTCTGTCAGACAGATGAACCGGAGAGGAAAGTTTGTAGGTTCGATAGGTTAGAGACGTGTGGTGGACGAACGGACTGCGTATCCGGATTCGTCTCGTCGTTCTGAGCAACTTTCATGTTGAAATTATTTTAATCCGGATTACGGATTAAAAGTTATGATTTATAAAAGGTTTTATTAATTTCTGGAATTTTAATTAATTATTTAATTAATTTCGAAATTGCATTTATGACATCAGCATGATGTCATGCTGACGTCATCAGTCAACAGGGTTGACTAAGTCAACCCTGCCGGTGGGTCCCACATGTCATTCACTAATGGCTAATTATCCTAATCAGATTAATTAACCTTAGTTGATTAAGTTAATTAATGATTAGTGTTAATTAATTCAGAATTAATTAGTTTAATTAATTACCCAATTAATTTAACTAATGATTAGGTTTAACTAATCCAGAATTAATTAGTTTAATTAATTACTCAATTAATTAATTAATTAATTAATTAGTTAATTAGTTTAATTCATTTTTTATTTCATTTTTTTATTCTGTTTTTAATTAAAACGTTCCTTTTCCGTTTTTTGGGGTGGGGCCCCACGTGATGGCCCATGGCCAAGCAGGCCATGGGGCGACATGGGCGTGCAGGCGATTCGATTCGGCCTGACCAGGCCGTCGGGCGCGACCCTGGATCGAGGCGGGGAGGCCGGAGCAGGCCGAGGCTGGCGCAGGCCAGCCGTGATGGCTGCGTGGCGTCGCTGGAAGCGAGCAGGGGTGGGGGCTCGGGTTGGCCGGGCCGAGCGAGGGTCGGTCATGGGAGGCGAGGCCCGAACAGGGGGCGAGGGGCTCGAGGCGCTTAGGGCGCCAGGCCTCGAACGCAGGCTGGGCGCCGGCGAGTGGGCCGAGGCACGGGCCGGATCCGGCAGGGGAAGGAAGGAGGATCGGGGAGGCGCGTCGGTGCAGGCTCAGCAGGACCGAACAGCGACGGGGCAGTCGGAGGCCACGGGCGAGCGGAGGAGCCGGGGAGCCGGAGGGGAAACTGCGCGGTGGGCGAGCGGTCGCCGACGGGGAGGGGAAAGAGAGAGCAGGGGTGCTCACCGAGCGCCGCAGGTCTAGGCGGCGGGCTCGGTGGAGGGCGGGAAGGCGTCGGGAGGAGGCCGGGAGGCGTTCAAGCGACGGGAGGACGAGGCTGAGCCGGACCATGGTGATCGCCGGGCTCTCAGGGGGGGCCGAGGGAGGAGGGAGCTCCCGGGCGTCGGAGGAGGAGGGAGGACCTGGGGGTCGGGGCTGTGGGTCGGCGAGGTGGGAGGGAGCGGGGAGTCTGTCGGGTGGATCTCCGCCCGATCCAATCGGGAGAGGAGAGGCGAGGGGCGTGGGGAGTGGGGTGGTGGCTAGGGTTAGCCACGGTGGGGGTCTAGTGGGGTGGCGGTGGGCGGTGGGCCGCCCAGAAAGGGGGATGGGCCAAGGGGAGTGGGGAGGGGCCATTGGTCGGGCAGGGGTTATCCCTCTCATTTTATTTTCCTTTTCTCTTTTATTATTTTCCTTTTACATTATTGATTTATTTAAAATGCTTTGGCATTTTGTAAATATTAGTGCACCCACCAATATTAGGTTAGGTATTTTAGAAAACCGGAACATTTTAGAACTTGTTTTGAAACCCTTTTATCGTTTGTTTCATTTCTGATTTTGTTTCAGGACGGTTCCGAATTAACGAGAGGTTAATTAACATAACCGGGTGATTACTGTTGCATAACCATCCGGGCGTTACACACACTTCATTAGTAAACGAACCCAAGCATCAGAGAACCCCAACCTCTCCAGCATCACCTTGAGGAATCCCCATTCGACCCTATCATATGCTTTGCTCATATCAGCCTTGATCGCTGCATAGCACTCCTTGCCTTTCTTCTTATTCAGGAACATGTGTGAGAGTTCATACGCTATTAGCACATTGTCTGTGATTAGACGTCCAGGTACAAATGCGCTTTGGTTCTCTGAGATCACCTCTGGAAGGATGAGTTTCACTGTTAGCCAAAGACCTTTGAGACAAGTTTGTAGAGCACATTGCACAAGCTTATGGGCCTTAAATCCTTAATTCGGTTTGGGTTTTTAACCTTTGGTATCAAGACCACAAAGGTATCATTCCAGCCCTCCGGCATTGGTCCACCATTGAGCACGTGCAGCACCTCATCAGCAATCTTTTCTCCCATCATGCACCAATGCTTTTTATACACCAACGATGGCATACCATCCGGCCCTGGCGCCTTCAAGTTTCCAATGTGATCGAGGGCAGTTTTGATTTCCTCACGTGTGAACTCCTTTTCCAGGAACTCGTTCATTTGCGGTGTAACCCGCCTCTGAACTTTTTGTGCGAGCTCCTCCGTTCTACTACTCGGTTTAGTAGTGAACAAATCCTGAAAAAACGAGCAAACGTAATTAGTCATCTCGGGACCCTCCTTCACCACCGAGTCATCCTCCCTTCTTAACTCCTTGATCTTGTTGTTCTTCTTCCTCGCCGTAGCGCATTTATGCAGGAACTTTGTATTCCTTCCCCACTCCTTAAGCCACCAGACATGTGCTCTTTGTCTCCACTTAATATGCATTAGTTCCTCCAGCCTTGCTACTTCTCCTCTCCACCAAGCCTCCTCCTTAACTTTCTCCTCCGTAATGTCATGGCGCCGCCACTTCTCCAGTTCGCAATTTGCCTTCTTCAACCTCGTCCCCACCTGCCCCACAACCTCCTTACTCCATTTCGTCGGCCTCCTCGCCACCCCCGCCAACACCCGAGACACCTCCCTCCCCTTCCGCCAACTTTCCTCCCAAGCTTGCTTAATTACTTCGTCATATCCTCCTCCTCCATCCAACGGGCCTCAAACCGAAGCTCTGTCCCGAACCCCCTCCTTCCTCTCCTTGATCAAGATGTATCACAATTGGTCTATGATCCGAGTGTCGAGGGTCTCCGTTTATTACTCTGAAGTTTGGGTATTGCAAGCACCAATCATCATTTGCTACTGCCCGATCCAATCTCTCGCATATGTAGCTTGTGCTGTCCTCACTATGATTTCTCCAAGTAAACATGTCACCTTCAAAACCCAAATCATGCAGATCGCAGAAAGTGAGGGCCTCCCTGAACCGGTCCATATAAGATTGGCTCCTAGGTGCTCCTCCCACCTTTTCATCATTACTCAATATTTCATTAAAATCGCCAAGACACACCCATGCCCTCCCTTCCTGGTGTTGCTGCTTCAGTGTGCGTAATACTCTCCATGTTTCCACCTTCATGTCCCATTGCGATTCACCATACACCCCCGTGAGCCTCCACACACCCTTCTCATCCAACACATCGACATCTATATGCCTTCTTCCCATTGATCTGAGTGTCACATCTACCCCTCTCCTCCAGAACAGCGCCACCCCCCTACTCCTACCCTCCGGGTTCCATGCCACCATGCTCGCGAGCCCGAGCTTCCACCTTAGCCACTCCATCTCCTCCCCAGTCAACCTAGTTTCAGCCAAGAACAAAATGTCGGGATCCTCCTTCCTTCCAAGATCTAGGAGTGCACGAACTGTCGGGCCGTTCCCAAGCCCCCGGCAGTTCCAACTTATAATTTTCATGACTCCCGGCGGGGCTGCTCGGACAGCCCGGCCGATGAAAGGTTGCTCAAAGCAATCAGGTTCTCCTCACTCATGTGTTCTTCGTTCCTTCTCTCCTTCTTAGCCCCCCTGCCGGCCTCCTCCAGCACCTCCTCCTCCTCCCCCAACGATCTCTTCCTGCTACCCCCAACTACCAGATGAGTCGTAGCTCCCTCTCCCTCCTTACTGGCTCTTCCCTTCCTCTTGAACGTTCCTTGCCCCTTCCCCTTACCTCCCTTACCGCCCTTAGCTCCCCCTTCCCCTCCATCCTGCATCACGCTCCCAGTCCGCTTCACCTCCTCCATACTAACTCCTTCATCAACCTCCATGCCTCCATCATTCGCTACGGTCCCTCCTGACTCCTTGATCACGATAGCAGTCGAGGCAGTCTCAACTATTTGTGGTTCAGTGGGTTTCTCACTGAAAGATATCTTCCTCGGGTTTCCCTCCTTTCCCCCCTGCTTCATCCCCTTGCTAGGACTAGTCACCTCGGGGCCCTTCTCCACAGCTCCCCCTCCTCCTCCCGACCTACTGCCATCCTTCCTCCATGATAGGCTATCACTCCCGGATCGATCAAAAGACCTCCCAAAACCATAGACACGACTACCACTATTGCCCCGGGAAGAGCTCCTCCATGCTCCCTCCTGTGATCCACTCCTCCTCATCCCCATGTCCGCCTTCAGCCATCGTCCAAATTGTGCTCTCTCCCCCTTCTTCAGTTTGATAGAGCATTCCTTGTCAACATGGCCTAGCCTCCCACAAATATAGCAGAAGTCAGGGAGGTATTCGTACTCAAACCGGCACCATTGTTCCTCCTTCCCATACCCCTCCTTGCTTCGTTCGGACGCCTCCTCCTTCCTCCTACTATTGTCTTCCTCCTCGCCGTCCCCTTCTTCCTGTTCCGTGTCCAGCTTGAACCCACACATCAGAGGTTTACCAATTTGGATTCTCACCTTAACTCTCAGGAACTTGCCGATTGTTCTGCCATCTACACCGGTGTCCACTTCCACAAATACACCCACCATATTCCCGATCATCTCTCCCGTGTCTTCGTCCATGTGTCCGAGTGGCAGCCCATATACCCGAATCCAAATCGGGATTTCCTTGAACTCATAATCATCTATTCGCTTGCTCGGGTGAAATTCCTCCATTACCACCAAGGCATTATCAAACATCCATGGGCCATCCTCCAATGCTTTCCTCTTCTCCCTCTCCTGCCTGAAAATAAACATGAATCTGTTCTCACCCAGGTCCTTGCAGTCCACACCGTGTATGGGGCTCCAAATCCTCCCTAATGAGTTGCAGATCGCCTCCGGGTGCGCCAGCCTCTCCGCCATGACCTTCCCGATCGCACGGATCTCGGCCTGCTTCCCTTTCCCCTTTTCCGCCCTCTTGATCTTCATGCCTTTACTCTCTTCCTCCGACAGCCTCAGACTCTCCAACATCCCCGCCATCTTCTCCATCGTTCCGCTACTGAGCACTTGAGAACAAACTAGGGTTTCGGTGGTGTGCGATCGCGCTCCCTAGCATGCGCGACGACTTGGTGTGGACTTGGATGGGTGCGCCCCCCGTCCAGGAGATGGAGGTAGCGAGATCAGGTGTGGACGAAAGCGCGATCCGCCCTTGGGAGATCGAAGAGCAGACGCCCGGGCCGGCGTTAGGCGCGCGCGGCGACAGAAACCCTAATCGCCCCCGCAATCGCCGCTTCCCAAACGCAAACCGTCACCCCCTGGGACGGACTCACTTATCAATGTCCTTAAGCTTATCAGCTCAGGGTCAACCAGGCAGAAAATGAGATATTTGAGGTGCGGGTGACGACATGACCAAAATATGTTAGGCCACTATCAGCTAGCATGTGATAGACGGAAGATAAGACGTCGCACAGGCTGTAGCTGAGACTAGCTCAAACGCAGAGACAAAAGGCAATACGATGTCACATTCAAAATTAGAGAAATTAGCTTTAGCTAGGCTGTAGTGGCGTCGTCAAACTTCCGCTTAACATTCAAAATTACAGAAATTAGCTTTGGATAGGTTGTAGTTGCGTCAGTTTGATTTGTACTATTGGCTATCAGTTTCAAAGGCCTTCGGGTCAGAGAGCCCAACAAAACCAAACCAAACTGAGCGATCACCTCAGGTCACCAACCTTTTTAGAACCATAATCTTAAAAGTGCCAAGTCACCCATATGCCCTTTGAGCTACTTAATAAATGCGGCAGTAAATCATCTCCTTGTAACATCTCATACCAAAAACAAGAGTTTTCTCAAGAGACTCGCTTCATGGGAAGCACCCTAATTGACGCTCCTAAACTCCGGTTGACAAAATGTCTCAAGAACAGCATTCGGCACTTCTGCGAGCAGGGACCATAGGTGTGATACTTCAGTCAAACTATGCCATTGGTTGTCGCCTCCTGAAATACAAGATTATAACCAAGTTAATCATAATTTGATACTTGTATGTGATTTCTAATAGCATGGAAAAGCATCTTTCCTAGTAGTTATAAATGCTGAACTTGGTGGTGAATTCGCATGTGGGCCTACCAGACTTCACAATAAACAAATACACTCATCCCACAACCTTCAAAGAGACATAAATAATTGTACTTTGCTCACATTTGAGACCTAACACAAAAAAAATACCAGAACCATGGCCTTGTGCCGCAATCAACTTTCTAATGACTATCTTGATAGGATTTAAATTCGCATATGATGTCTCACTTCAAATCTTGCAAAGTACCTACTATGGTCACTTAAAATTCTCCGGCGCCTACCACTCCTTATCATATTTTTGCTTTATTTTAATCGTCAATCGTGTAACAGCCTTAGGACAGTATCATCTTTTCACCGTTTCCTAAACCAGTGGCTTAACTCTTCGTTTTTTATGACTACGCATGGGCATTGTGCTAGCAGGCAATACAAACTGAGTTGAGCGAGTCCACATTCAGTTATCCAAAATGGATGGTTTCGCTAGAAAATATAATTTTTAATAGTCCATAGACTGCATAGTTTTTTTCATAGTGTCAAAAAATGATCTTAAAGTTTGGAACGGAGGGAGTATAATTTAGTTATTACTAGCCAAAATAGCAAGATACTAATGAAGAACAGATGTAAAAATTCCCAAGTGACCTCTGATGAAATACCTTTTTGGTCGGATGCGGTCCTCCTCAAAATCCATTATTCCTCCAGATTCAGAGAGAAAGTCGTCATGCCCCCGTAAGTCATTGTCTGCCTGCTTACATTGTTCAACTTCTGCTATCAAGTAAGAAAATGGTCCGGCAATTCCACTATTTAATAAAATTAGTTGCTACCATATGAACATTCAACAGTTGATAACTAAAATCAGAAAGCGAACAATTTTAGGTAAAAAATACATCAGAATGAATATAATCAACAACCTATTGTCATAAGAGATATGCAAGACTTTATCATAGCTACAGAAAAAAGGAAAATATTTTATATCTACTAAAAACTATAAATAGTAGGAACTTTCAATTTTATCCAACTGACCTTGACTGATTTCTTGGCTTCTTCCACTCTGTCTTCAAATTCTTTCTGGTGCTTCTTGTTCGATTCACTTGTTGTATCCGCCCACTTGATTTTCTCCTGAATTTGGTGTAATAAATTATCTGATGTTCCCAACCTGTGAAATGTACACATTTGGATCATAATGGTAACAATATACTTCTGTCAAGCCCCTTGCGATACAGTCACTTCATAATGCACAGTGGAGATAAAAACAATATTTTAACTTCTTTAGTTTGTTATAGAAATGTCAGTCGTAAAAAAACAACATGCCTACATGTCACAACAGCCAACTGACAGACGCAGAGAGAAAAAAAAAACATGCCTAGACATGCTACCCACTACAGTTTCAGAACAGAACTGAAAATTACACTAACCAAATAATGGTTATTCAAAACAATATGAAAAGATTCACATTTCTTGAACAGATGGAGATAAACTTGTCAAAACATATAAATACACACCAGTCAGACAAGGTCTCAATCATGTTGGTTAGCTGATCAGGTGTAAGGTCCCTTCCAGCTGCAAATTGTACCTGAAATACAAGGAAACAAATAATAAGGGAATATTGCTAGAAAGGTGAAGAATAAATTCATCAATGATGTAACATATATAGGCTCCATATATGTCTTACTTCAAAGCACCGCCGCAGTTGGTCCAACTTGCCTCTGACAATACCCTAATGAAACATGCAAAATGTTACAAAATTGAAGCAAATTAACTAAATGTTTTGGAAATCAAGAAACACAGTATATTAATCCTAAAGGGTAAAGACAAAACCACACAGCGAAGACATATCACAATCTAAATCTCACAAATACAAAAAATACTCCCTCCGTCCCATAATATAAGAGAGTTTTTGACACTACACTAAATGATAAATAATAATTTCAAAAGAGCCATTTCTTGCTAATGAAGTTGAAGGATGAGAATATATAGAATGCAAGTGTGTAATAAAAGAGAACACAAGGACTCACTGAGTACATGCACTCATTGATGAGGAAATCTTCAAGTTCTCTCACATTGGAAACGTCTAGCTCTTGCATGAGCTGATCATATGGAAGTACCTAGAAAGGAATGAGAAAAAAAGAGTGTTTACGATTACCTGGCGTCAAACATAGCTCATATCAGAATTAAAAAGAATTACTGCCTACTCCCTCCGTTTCTAAATATAAGCCTTTTTAGATATTTCAATCAATACGGACTACATACAGATGTATATAGACATATTTTAGAGTGTAGATTCACTCATTTTGCTCCGTACGTAGTCCATATTGGAATCTCTAAAAAGTATTATATTTAGGCACGGAGGGAGTATATACGTTTAATCAAGCTAAAAAGATAAAGATAGGCCCAGAAATTTTGTAACCCTTGATTACACAAACATAATGAAGTTCCTGCAGCTATTGTTTATCAATTTATAAAGGAAAAATACCAGTAAACCTTGCAGACTTGGCTCCCAAACATACAGAAATACACAAACCATTTACAACTAGAGAACTAAGAGGCACTAGAAGATTCAAGAAATCCAGACAACAAATACGCCGTCCTAAAACGACAGGCAGCACTGGAACTACTGCTCACATGATTACATGCGAGTTTATCAAGCTTCATTCTGTGTCCAAAGAAAGGGGAGCTGAACAGAAATGCTAGGCATATTAGACAAGATAGCTAGAATTTATACCTTGGTTGACTCAGCCAAAGTTAGCACACTGAGTTGCTTCAGCTTCCGGGCTTGATCAGGCAACAATGCAGGGAGGGCGCTAGAATTACCTACAGATAAAGAGTAATTACTCAAGCAATACATTTTCATATTTCCGTATGTTGCAGGGCATGCTAATGGTGATGATAGATGAAACAAAGTTCTAGCAATCAAAGACATGCTAAACTAAGTCGGATGCCCAAAGGCAGGAAGGAATTCATGCCAGCAACAATTTCACCCAGAAAAGGGTGACTGCTGCATAAAAAGGCAAATTGATTACCAGAGCTGAAGCTCTACTTTTAAGCACATCAAAACAAAATTTGGAAAATTATCTGCAAAGGACACAACACAGGAACAGGTGGCTATTGGTATTAATTCAACTGAGCATCAAAGCGTAAACATCAACCGTTAATTAGACGAGTAAAATTATGTAGATTTAACGTTCCCAGCAAAGTTGCCCTGTTAAGCGCTCATTAGGGCTTCAGGGCAAATGGCTAAATTAATAGCGTACTACACAAACACATGGCAGATCAGATAATGAGTCACGAAGCACAAAATACAACAAACTGGAATAAACAAAACACCGCCTACATATCAAATCAAAAGGGCAATGCATCATGTGTGCGCATCAGGCCAAGGGAGATATCTTACTCTTGTAGTCCTTGAGGGTGCCGTAGGCGAAGAGGCGGAGCAGGTCCAGCGACGAGGCGTACTGCGTGCCCGTTAGCTGCACCAGAGGAGCCACACCACGGAACAATAGATCGAATCAGAAACCCCATGGTGGGAACTGAAAACCCTAACACCTAACACCGCGTCGGCGCATAGACGGGCAGAGCAATCAGCAGATACCTTGGAGAGGGCTGGAAGGGTGAGGAGCTCGGAGAAGGCAAAGAGCGCCGGGTGGGAGGTGGCCTCGAGCACGAGCGCCGCCAGCTGAGGAGCCGAGGAGAGCGCCGCCGCCTGCGCCGAGAACTGCTCGATCAGCTCCGCCTGCCGCCGCTCCGCGTCCATCGCCATCTCAGCCGGCGACGGGAGGTGCTGGTAGGGTTAGGGTTCGGGGGATCTCTGTCTCTCCTGCTAGTCCTGCGGTTTTGCTTTCGCTTCGCCTCCCTGTGGGCTTCTCGTGTAGTTTTTGGCTTACGGTGGGGTTTTGGTTTGGATTTTTGTTTCGGGATGGAGTCGACTCGGTGCCGGTGGGACACAGCTTCGGTGCCAGGCACCTGCCTTTGGATTAATGACATGTGGCCCAGCCATCTGTTGGACCTACATGTTATAGACATAAAGGTAGGTGCCTTAAGGCACCGAAGCATTGTCCGCGCCGGTGGTGTCCGTCAGGTTGTCGCGTACTTTGCGTGGGTCGCTTGCGTTGAGATTAGTTGTATTTATTTATTTATTGATTGATGAGAGAGATTGATTATTTTCTTAGTCGCGTTGAGATTAGAATTTTTTTTAAAAAAATTATAAAATCTCAAAAATATGATATCAGAAAGTTTCAGTTATATATAATCCCACTATCCTCCCCTAAACCGAAGAATGACTCTTCGTCGCATGGGCCAAAGAGCGATCTATGTCTCAAGAAAGGCTGAAGAAAGAGTTTTGACTCGTTGCCAAATTCTTGCTCTAACTAAACTGTCATGATGACAAAAATTGATTAAGACAAAGAATAGCTTGAACCGTGCATCATGGAGAATGAATTATGTCAGATTGGTCTAAACAAACCATCGCAAGCTTACATCACGCTCGATGAGAAATATTCCAATTACTCTCACACATATACTCATCTAGATGATGCCAACTATCGGTATGAAGACCATTGGTTTTACTCGCCCAGCTGTACACGAGCCACGGTAGCCTTCTTGCCAGGAAAGGACGCCAAGTGAACGCTTCGTCAAAATAATCTCCCTGAAATCTGTAGTAGTATGCAGATCTTTGTTAATGTCATCACCATGGAGTCCGTGATAGCATGCAGATCTTTGTTAAGGCCATCACCATGGAGTCCGTGGTAGCATGCAGATCTTTGTTAAGATCAAATGTACAAACTCCGAAATCAATACTATAATTAAGTAATTGTTTTCTTTTAATATCCTTTTCAAATCTCCAATCCACAACGGGTAATAGGTGATCCATGACATCACTCACTGCTATATGTCTCTGTGTCTCTTCTCGTAGTTTCCATGCCCATTGCACGCCATACCATTTTCACTTTGCATCCGATGAACAGTGCCCACCATCCTCGGCGCTTCTCGAGCAGAGCGACAACTAGTATCCTCGAACACCATCCCCTCCCCGCCAGTTTGGTGAGGGTAAGCGAAGTTGTGTGCTAGTCGCCATGTAAACATCTCGACTTTGCTTAAGGCATCTTCCAGACACGGCCCAAAGACGTGCTTTATAGATACATCTAATGCCATCTCTCCGCCCTTCCGCCTCTTGATCCGCCATGATCTCATTCATTTTAACATGCGCTTTGTATGCTCGCTTCACGGAGTGCACGCCTTTCTCATCGAAATGCCATGCAATGAAGTCTTGCATGCCGCCCTCAATGGGATCGCAAGGATCATGCTTGCATCTTATGGACTAAGATGTCCTCACCGCATCATCCCCAAAGCCCAAGGAGCGGGTTTATGAGCTCATGCACCTTCAAGAGAGGATACCGCTCTCGCGTTGACTCGACGCGACCAAGCCCTCGGCAGCCACGGATCCTCCCATATGTTCACTTGCTGCCCATCCCCTATACGCCATATGTAGCCCGCTTCACCAGGTTCTAGGCCATGGAGCAGGTCAAGTATAAGAGATGCCCCTGCGTCGCTCAATATGTTGCCGTCGGGTAATATTGCCTCAATAAATTAGCAGAGGCTGTCCGGTTTTTGATCATCCGCCATATCTGACGCGACAAAGATCGCAATGTTGAAGGAGTGGATATCTCCAACCCTAGTCCCCATGCGCTTGATGTGTTAGTTTTGGCCACCCAATCCAATGAATCTTGGACCATTATCTCATTGCCCACCAAAACCTTGCAATAAGTGAACTTATTTCTCGCATGAGTTTTCGTGGAGGTAGAAGCACACATGGCATATGTCGGGATGGCTTATGCCACTGCCTTGACAAGCACTTCCTTCCAACTTTGTCAAGTAGTCTCCTTCCACCTTGCACGACGCCATATAGCATCTTTTGACATATGCAAAAACCTGCTTGCTAGATCGCCACACACCGGGCAGACTCTAGGTAGTATCGCTTGCCCAAGTTTCGTATGAAATGCCTGGCCCCTTGTTTCACAATCTCTTTCCGCTTCTGTGACTGGGTATTGCACTAAACATTATTGCACTCTTCTCCTTGTTAATGCATTGCCCCGAAAGCAATCCTCATAGAGGTCTGTGGATCCTTTCAGCCTGGCCGGGCTTCGCCATTGCTTGCTTTGGATCATTAGGACGGAATCATTCAAGCAAGAAAGATGGGTGATGGTAGGTGCCCTTGACATACCTCGACACCGACAACCTCCCTCCCGCCAAGATCGTGGCAACAGCTGCAGTAGAGCTCCCTCAAAGACAGAGAACAAAGAGATACGTGAGAGGGATCCTTGTCGAAACCCCCGTAGGTACAAACCATCTGTGAGGGCCCCATTCACCTTAACTGCATCGCATCGTAGTAACACATCGTGGACGCCGATTCAATCGACACTAATCATGCACGCAAATGTGTACGATCAAGATCAAGGACTCACGGAAGATATCACAACACAACTCTACAAATAAAATAAGTCATACAAGCATCATAATACAAGCCGGCCTCGAGGGCTCGAATACAAGTGCTCGATCATAGACGAAGTCAGCGGAAGCAACAATATCTGAGTACGTATATAAGTTAAACAAGGTGCCATAAGATGGCTAGCACAAACCGATACAGATCGAAGAGGACAGCCCGCTCGGGATCCTCCTAGGTCACCTCGTCGCCGCCGGGCTGCACGTAGTAGTAGGCGCCCGAGTAGTAGTCGCCATAGGCGGCGGCCTGCCTCGGCTCCATCGCTCGATTGCAGCAATCGAGTAGAGATAGGGGGGAACAAGGCAACCGTGAGTACTCATCCAAAGTACTCGCAAGGAGCTACTACATATGCATGGATATATGTGTAAAGGCCATATCATGGACCTGAATCAATGCCGTAATAAGAGGGGAAATAGTCTTAACGAAGACTACGCTTCGACACCTTCCTGCAATGCATGTAAGAGGACAACGGAAGTCCTCCAAGTAACATCATATAGCAATAATCCTACCCGCAATCCCGCCATAACCCCGAGCGAGAGCGACCACCGCTGTATCCGCACTTGGAAGGGTGTGTTTTATCAAGTATCCGGCTCTAGTTGTCATAAGCTCAAGGTACAACTCCAAGTCGCCCCTCATCAAGATCACGGCTATCCGAATAGATTAATCACCGCAGGGTGCACCATCTTACCCAAGACGCTTGATCCCATTTGGCCGACACACTTTTCCGGTCATGCCCGCCACAGAAGATCAACACGCCGCAGCCCCACCTAGGCACAACAGAGAGGCCAAGACGGGTTCAAACTTGCGCCAGCAGGGTCCGGCCCATCGCCTCGAGCACACCTCAAGACGTTATGAGAAGGGCCAAGGCACTCTAGCCTACAGTGCTGCCCAATTAACCAAGGCCAGCCTCCCGTCACGACGTCTCAAGTGCTTCTGGCCGATACCACGACGCGGATACCCATAACTACTCCCCCAGAGATGGTTAGTGCGAGCTCGTAGCCAACCCAGATCAAATACCAAGACCTCAAGAGCAGCAATAAATCATGAATTCGAACAGGCCAGCCCACCTCTCCTAGGCGGTCTCAACCTGCCCCGCCGCCCGCCACAATGGCCCACTCATGGGTGCTCCATCACGACCTTTCGATTTTAGTCTCCACATGTATCATGTATAAGGATATACCGTGATCAACTCCCGAGTGATCACGCCCGATAGTATAGCATATGCATGCATAAGTATGAAGGGCCACAGATGAATGAACTAGCATCCTATACTAAGCATATAGGATTATAACAATGGGTTACAGATGAAGTATGACAAAGAAGATGAGTATCCAAAAAAGAATATGCTATGCTACTCTAATGCAAGAGTGTAGATAAGAGTAGGCGATATCTCGTGATCAAGGGGGCTGCCGTTGCTCGCAAGAGAGGGTCGCCACACCGTAGTCGAACTGCCAACCGCAGCTGGCTTGGCCGTAGTCTACCAAGAGAAGAGGGGAAGAAACAATGAATACACTATAACAGATGCATAACGATGCATGACATGCCAAGAAGCGATGCTAGGCGTGTTCTAACGGGTAAGAGGGGTACCGGTTTAGGGGAAACATCCGGTTATCCTGCCCGGACGCTCGCTATGTGATGAACCGAGAGGAAAGTTTGCGGTGTCTGATAGGTTAGAGACGGTGGTGACGAACGGATCCGCGATCCGGATTCGCCTCGCTGCTGAGCAACTTTCATGTTGAAATTATTTTAATCCGGATTACGGATTAAAAGTTATGATTTATAAAAGGTTTTATTAATTTCGGAATTTTAATTAATTATTTAATTAATTTCGAATTGCATTTATGACATCAAGATGATGTCATGCCGACGTTATCACCAACAGGTTGACTAAGTCAACCCTGCTGTGGGTCCCACATGTCATTCACTAATGGCTAATTAACCTAATCGATTAATTAACCTTAGTTAATTGTTAATTAATGATTAGTGTTAATTAATTCGAATTAATTAGTTTAATTAATTACCCAATTAATTTAACTAATGATTAGGTTTAACTAATCCGAATTAATTAGTTTAATTAATTACTCAATTAATTAATTAATTAATTAGTTAATTAGTTTAATTCATTTTTATTTCATTTTTATTCTGCTTTTAATTAAAACGCTCTTTCCGTTTTTAAAGGGGCCCCACGCTGCTGCCCATGGCCAAACGGGCGCTGGGCGGATGCGCAAGGAGCAAGGCTCCATCGGCACACCCAGTCTCGGGGCGCGACCTGTGGGCGGATTTGGGCGCGGCTACGAGCTGAGGGCTACTACACAGCCTGGCGGTGAGCGACAAGGCCGGGAGGCGACCAAGGGGGGCCTGGTTCGGGCCGGGCCGAGCGGGGGTTTGGCCATGGGGCGAGGCCAACGTGGGGAGAGCTTAGGGCGAGGTTTGCACTGGGCGCCACGAGGCCGAGGCCACGGGGGCTGATCCAGGGAAGGAGGAGGGGGATCGTGGGAGTGCATGGCTGCTGGGCTGGACCAACTGGCGACGGGCCGGGTCGAGGGCCACGCCAAGACGAAGTGAGGGAGCCGAGCGGAGGGGAACCGCACATGGCCGGAGCGGGCCGACGGGGAGGGGGGGGGAAGAGAGGGGAACTGAGGCCACTGAGCACTGGGAGGTCTAGGCGGCGGCCTTTGAGGGCGGGAAGGCTGGGAGGGAGGCTGTGCGAGATGCCCACGACAGGGCGACGAGGCCGAGCCGAAGTGGGCGGTCGGCTGCCTGTGTGGGCACGGAGGAGGGAGGGGAGCTCCCGCGCGCTGAGGAGGGAGGGGAGGACCGGGGTCCGGGCATGGGGTCGGGCAAGGTGGGAGGACATGGAGTCCTGTCAAGGATTCCCCATCCAATCGGGAGAGGAGAAGGAGTGGCTGGGAGCTGGGTGGTGGCTAGGTTGCCACCACCGGAGTCTGAGGAGGGCTACGGCCACGTCAGAAGGGGCCATGGGGAGGGAGGGCTTACTGGTCAAGGGTTATCCCTCTGCTTTATTTTCCTTCTTTTATTTTCCTTCTCGTTTTG
Source organism: Aegilops longissima (assembly GCA_021605205.1). Lineage (NCBI taxonomy): Eukaryota > Viridiplantae > Streptophyta > Magnoliopsida > Poales > Poaceae > Aegilops > Aegilops longissima. Next base: position 337,489,125 of record CM038677.1, read on the forward strand.
ATTTATTTAAAATGTTTTACATTTTGTAAATATTAGTGCACCCCACCATTAGGTTAGGTATTTTAGAAACCCCTAACATTTTAGAACTTGTTTCAAACCCTTTATCGCTTGTTTCATTTTGATTTTGTTTAGGACGGTTCAATTAACGAGAGGTTAATTAATATAACCGGGTGATTATCTGCTGCATAACCATCCGGCGTTATAAATCTCCTCCATTACAAGAAATCTCGGCCCGAGATTTAGGAGGTAGAAGGAAAGAGGCGGATATTCATCTCAAGACGATCCTCGCTCCTGTGGCTTCATCTTCGAGTGATTCACCATCGGATTTTGAGGAACTTGATCGCCTTCCGACGGGTGCGGCGCTCATTTTGGTCGAGAATGCGGACCGGATGCTCTTTATAGGAGAGGTCGCTGCAATTCGAGCACTTCATGGTCCATCGCCGATTGGGTCCTTGAAGCAGTCTTGAGTTGGGACACGGAACACATCGTGAACTCCGAGAAAGGTTCGACGAAGCTCCAGCTTGATAAGCCACTTTTCCACGCTTTTCCGCATAGTGAAGGGCCAATATAGCGAGGAGCTAACTTGCCTTGATCCCAAGCGGTGAGCACCTTCATTGGTGTAACGCCAAGATAGGCCTTTTCGCCAAAGTTGATAGACCATGTCTTGTGATGACTCATAATTACTTTTTGACGAGATCGAGCAGCTTTGAGATTCTCAATAATGCGGACTTGTTCTTCGGCATGTTGATAATATCCGACCAAGAGTGGACGCCTCGCCCGACCGCTCCAGAGGGGTTCGCACTTTCGCCCATATAACACTTTCAAGGGGGCCATCTTTCACTAGCTTGATAGCTATTATTATAAGAGAACCAAGATACGGAGAGATTCTCCCATTTCTGCCGAATGAGATTACACAAGCTCAAGCATGTTCGAGAATTTGCTGACACGCTCAACTTGCTTGAGATCATGGATGAAAAGCAGATCGAAAGATAAATGAGTCCCTAGCTTCGAAAACTTGCCTGTAATCTTGAAGTGAATAAGTGCCACGGTCCGAATCGACAACAAAGGAATACCGTGAAGTGAAACAATTCGACATATAGAGCGCTGCAAGCTGGCTAGCAGTGATCGCTTTTCGACCGCCGTAAAATGTGCAACTTTAGAAAGCCGGCAATGACGACAAGAATAGCATCATTACCTTTCGCGATTTGGGAAATCCAAGGATTAAGTCCATTTCAACATGGTCCCATTTCCATCGGGAATAGAGATAGGTTGCAGAGTTCCAAAGAGGCCTTGATGTTCTCGCTTGATACGACGGCAAACGCCACACTCGTAAACATAGCGGCAATGTCCCGCTTCATATTAGACCACCGTAATCTCTCGATTTAATGTCTTGATACATCTTTGTACCCTGTGGTGGATACATAGAGGCGATCATGAGCTTCTTGCATAACCTTCTCGAGTCATATCAGGTTGTCCTTCTTACATGGCACCACTAGGCGGCTGAAGTACAAGGCGCCATCATCGCAATAGTGAAGGATGAGGGATTTCTTCTCGACGCCTTGTTTAAGCTAGACTTCAGAGTCAAATCCTCGCATTGTCTTTATGGTGCCCAAGAGATCGGTTCAACAGCCAGGTAAAGAGGGAACCTCGGGAACAACACGGAGATTCATCTTATGAACTCCTGAGGAGGGGGAGCGAGCAACGTGAGGAATATGGAGGTTCAAATTCTGAATTCTTCAACAAGTGAGGGCTGAACTTTGTGAACTCAAGGTGGTTGTAGAAGATTCTGCGGCTCAAGGCATCAGCCATTACATTAGCCTTGCTCATGATAGGAAATACCCAAATCAAAGTTCCGCAATAGTCTCCATCCATCTCTCGCCGACGGAGGTTCAGTTCCGCTGAGTAAACAGATACTTCTTGACTTTGGTGGTCAGTAGATCTCGCGAACGACACGAGAAGGTAATGTCGCCATCGCTTAAGCATGAATGACAGCAAGTTCGAGGTCGGAATCGGGTAGCTTCTCGAGGGCGAACTGCCGAGAGGCATAAGCAACCACTTTGCGCTTTGCATTAGGACACCGCCTAACTTTGACGATGCGCCGCAAAGAATGACGTAAGTCCTTCTTAGTATCGTGGAGGAGCTAGCATCAAGGTAAGTCAACTTGTCTTTGAGTGCTCGAAACTTTCCCGACATTTATCTGCCCATTGAACTTGACGCCTTTATGCAACAGTTAGTCGAGGTCTGGCAATCTTGGAGAAGTTCTCATGAATCGACGGCAATAGTCAAGCAGACCGAGAAAACTTCCGACTTGCTTAACGCTTCGGAGGAGTCCAATCGAGAATAGCCTCAACTCGTTTCAGGTTGACGCAATACCATCCTTAGAGATGACATGTCCAAGGTTATTTCGAAGCCAGAATTCACACTGGAGAACTTGGCATAGAGTTGATGCTCGTAGCTTTTCCAAAGACAAGACTAAGATGTTCAAAGATGTTCTTCTTCATTCTTGAATAGATCAGATATCATCCAGATAAACCATACTTAACTTGTCGAGGTAATCCATGAATATATAGTTCATCAAAGAGAGAAGGTGGTGGAGCATTGGTTGCCGAAGACATGACGGTGTACTGTATGAACCATAACGAGTCACAAATGCGGTCTTGGGGATATCCTCCTCACGAACACGGATCTCGTGGTAACCCAACCTCAAGTCGAAGTTTCGAGAACACCGACGAACCCCAGCTTGATCATAAAGATCATTGATCCGAGGAAGAGGATACTTATTCTAATGGTAGCTTGATTTATAGGACGGTAGTCTTGGACCAATCGGTTTGTCCCATCCTTCTTCTTAACAAGAGAGAAGGTGCTCCCAAGGAGAGCAACTGGGCTAATGAAACCTTGAAGAGATTTGTCGATTTTCCTTTAGTTCAAGGAGTTCATGCGGCGGCATCTTGTAGGACGCTTGGCTATAGGGTGGTGCTCGGTTTCAAGTCGATGACATTCGACACTTCTAGCAGGGGAATCGAAGTTCTTCAGAAAGACGCCTTGAAATCGCAAACGACTGTGAATGTTTTCAATTCCTCGAGGGTGCGCCTCAATGCATTCAATGCATAGAGCCTTGCCTCGCATTTTGAACCGCATTTGCATTGTAGCTACTATTTCATCGAAGGGTGCAGCAGATGGACGGTCTTAGTGGCGCAAACGATTGACGCCGATGCGCTTTCAACCAATCCATCCCCAAATGAGGTCAATGCTACAAGACTTCAGACGATAGGAGAGACAAGGAATTCCATTCCTTCGATTTCAACGGGACGCTATTGCAAATCATGGAAGTCCGACATTGGCCCGCTGGGGTGTGTACTAATAGTGAAGCATTCATGTCTTCACTTTTAATGCCATGCATGAATGCAAAATCTTCGACATGAATGAATGTGATGCCTCAATCGAATAAAATGCATGCGTAACTGAATTTACAAGTGTACCCATCAAAGTAGCAGTTGGTCTTGAGCTTCGCTCAGATCAACGTGGTTGGCCCGAGCTTGCCCATAAGACTTGCTGTTGTTGCGGTTCGTTGTTTCACGGCCACCGCCGAAGGGCCACTGATTCTGTTCTGTTGCATTTCTAGCACGGTCCTCGCTGTCCGCACCAAGCATAAGCCATTATTGGGAGGGAACAGAGCTTGGGGTGGTGGAGCTGGAAGCTTAGTTGTAGGCGCATTTAGGTGTAGCATAGTTCGCTGAGCAGCATTCCGGTACATGCTGTTGGGAATCCATTCTTATCTCATGAGGACGGGCCCAAGATGAGCCTGTCACGTAGCGCCTGTTAGAGCCTCGTATTCTCGCACTAGTTTCGACATTGATAGCTTTGTTCACCAAGGTGGCGAATCAGAAAGTCGGCACTAGAAGTGCGAGCTTGATGTCACTTGAAGACCGCCACGAACTTCTCCTCGTCAAGGCATCGCTGTAATATCCTCTTCAAGATAGCAGACAAGTCCAGAACTCTCCGATAGGCTTCAACAGCCTTGTTGCCTTGGGTGAGGTTATGGAACTCACGCTTCTTCCGTCCATGACCCTTGAGGGATGAAGCGGCTGAAGGCAGCCTCGAAGTCCGCCAGTGATGAGTGTTCCAACCGCAGAGTACCGTGGCTGTCCCACCATTGAGCTCGGGTCCTTCAGAAGAAGGAAGCAAAGTGACATAGCCGGGGGGCTACATCAAGACTCCATCTCATAGGTGATGTCACGGAGCTACCATCGCGATCTGTGGGCTGAGTTGGCGTAACGCCGGGTTCAGCGATGAATTCTCGCAGAGTTGTTCCGCTTGGGTGCGGGTTCATATTGGGGCGAGGGAACTGAGCCATCATGTTCTCCATGAACTCGCGATTCATCTCAAGCTGTTGGACCATACAGCCATGTACTCAGCGTGGGAAGTTGGCACCACGACCACGACCACTGGCTCAACCATCCCGCTATTATATAACAGTAGTTCAGATTTGAGAAATAAGCAAGAGACAAGAATCATTCATGATGAAACATGCATAATGAAAGGCATGATGGGAACTACATAGTAGTTGGCATATCTTACAAAAGGAATCATGCATAGAGTTCGATACATAGAGTCCAAAGACATAGACTACTACATCATAGGCGGCACAAAGCTCATGGCGAATACATCAAATGCTAACAAGCAAGTTCACATCATCCCACGCGGCATCATGGAGGTAGTCAGAGTCTAAAGTCGAGAAAAGGGCAAGGATAGTCCTCCACGCTGCTGACTCATGGATACTCGTGCTGAATCCGACGCCTGTGTGGTGGTAGGCCATGCGGAGAGTAGCTCCCACGCTCGCCAACCGACAACCCGGGGCATCACGTCTCTGGCGGGTAGATCGCAGAACGCGGCAGCTTCCGATCGACAAAGGTGCATCATACGAGCACGGTAGAGGTGCCGACGGGTGATGTACAACTCTGCGCTAAGAGCTCGGTTAGCTCGATCCAGCCCATCAAAGATGCGTAACAAAGTTCGATGGTGGAAGGCTCCGGTGACAGCAGTAGGCAGCAGGTAGTAACCCCCTCACCAACATCGACGCGATAGCAATGTAATCAAGGAGGTGTCCAACTCTCGATACTCGTGACGAAGACGGTTGGCAAGATAAGCAAGATCGTGGATCGCCATATCGATGGTCACTCCAACACCATGTGTGGCAAAGACAAGAGGGACTCATACTCCCGAGAGTAGAGGTGGACATATGGCATCGCCTCCCGTTGTAGTCCCGGTACTTATAGACGGTGTACTCAGGTGCCAGCGATAACCCGTGATAGGTCATCATCTCGCTAGCATCGCAGTGATCCCGAGGCACCAATACGCTGCAGGACGCATAACCCGCCTCGTGGGTTCCATCTGAAACAAAGACGCTTCAAAGGAGTCAAATGACAGGTGGAAATTGTTCAAATACAATTCCAAAAACAACTAAGGCTATATCCATCTTCGGGTGAATGCGTCACGGATCCTAGTGATAGTTAGTAAAATCGCTTAACCCGAGTAGAAGAGAGTCCAGTCCCGAGTAAAGGTCGAGGAGTAAAAGATCCTACCATTCCGATGGCGACGTGGCCCGTAAGGCACACAGCCAAGTTAAAAAGTTTTGCAATGTCTAGACTCGACTTCGCCAAGGAGTGGAAGGGGATTCTACAGCAATGGCTCGATATCAATCTCAGATTCGATTCAATCAGACACTAATCATGCACGCAAATGTGTACGATCAAGATCAAGGACTCACGGAAGATATCACAACACAACTCTACAAATAAAATAAGTCATACAAGCATCATAATACAAGCCAGGGCCTCGAGGGCTCGAATACAAGTGCTCGATCATAGACGAAGTCACGGAAGCAACAATATCCGAGTACGCATATGTTAAACAAGGTGCCATAAGATGGCTAGCACAAACCGATATGACGAAGAGGACAGGCCTCCCGCCTCGATCCTCCTAGGTCACCTCGGTCGCCGCTGGCTGCACGAGTAGTAGGCGCCCGAGTAGTAGTCGCCGCAGGCGGCGCGTCTGCCCCTGGCTCCATCGTCCGATTGCAGCAATCGAGTAGAGATAGGGGAAAAGGGGAACAAGGCAACCGTGAGTACTCATCCAAAGTACTGCGCAAGGAGCTACACTACATATGCATGGATATATGTAAAGGCCATATCAAGGACCGAATCGCAGAATGCCGTAATAAGAGGGGAAAGGTCTTAACGAAGACTACGCTTCGACACCGTCTGCATAAGAGGACAACGGAAGTCCTCCAAGTAACATCATATAGCAATAATCCTACCCGCAACCTCGCCATAACCCCGAGCGAGAGCGACCACCGCTGTATCCGCACTTGAAGGTGTGTTTTATCAAGTATCCGTTCTAGTTGTCATAAGCTCAAGGTACAACTCCAAGTCGCCCTGCTATCAAGATCACGCATCCTAATAGATTAATCACGCATAGGTGCACCATCTACCCAAAGACGCTTGATCCCATTTGGCCGACACACTTTCCGGGTCATGCCCGCCATGAAGATCAACACGCCGCAGCCCCACCTAGGCACAACAGAGAGGCCAAGACGCCGGTTTAAACCTAAGCTGCCATAGGGTCTCGGGCCCATCGCTCAAAGCACACTCGACGCTACAGCCTCTAGCCTACCAGCGCTCCAAATCAATCCGGCGCCATTCGTCAGCCGACGCTCAAGTAAGCTTTACCGATACCACGACGCCGATACCCATAACTACTCCCGCAGAGATGGTTAGTGCAGATAAGCTCGTGAGCTAACCCGATCAAATACCAAGACCTCGTTGTTGCAGTTAAGTAACCGCGAACGCCATTGCAGTGCCCACCTCTCTCCTAGGCGGTCTCAACTCTGCCCCGCTGCCCGCCACAATGGCCACTTCAAGGGTGCTCCATCACCAATTGATTTTAGTCTCCACATGTATCATGTATAAGGATATAGATATACCGTGATCAACTCCCGAGATCACGGCCCGATAGTATAGCATAGCATGCATAAGAATGAAGGGCCATGATGATAATCAGCATCCATACTAAGCATATAGGATTGCAGGTAACAATGTGGTTACAAGGACAAAGCTATGCAAGAAGATAGGAGTATCCAAACAAGAATATGCTATGCTACTCTAATGCAAGTGTAGATAAGAGAGGCGATATCTGTGATCAAGGGGGCTTGCCTGTTGTTCGCAAGAGAGAGGGGTCACAACACCGTAGTCGAATCGCTGCAACCGCAGCTGGCTTGGCCTGTAGTTCACCAAGAGAAGGGGGAAGAAACAATGAATACACGGTAATGATGCATAACGATGCATGACATGCCAAGAAGCGATAGGCGTGCTTCTAACGGGTAAGAGGGGTACCGGTTTAGGGGAAAACATCCTGAAGTTATCCCTTGCCCGGACGTCTGATGATGAACGGAGAGGAAAGTTTGTAGGTCGAGTAGGTTAGAGACGTGGTGACGAACGGATCGCGTGATCCGATTCGCCTCGCTGCTCGAGCAACTTCATGTTGAAATTATTTTAATCCCATTACGATTAAAAGTTATGATTTATAAAAGGTTTTATTAATTTCTCGAATTTTAATTAATTATTTAATTAATTTCGAATAGATTTATGACATCAAGATGATGTCATGCCGACATTACCACAGTGGTTGATAAGTCAATCTGCCTGTGTGGGTCCCACATGTCATTCACTAATGGCTAATTATCCTAATCATTAATTAACCTTAGTTAATTAATTAATGATTAGTGTTAATTAATCAGAATTAATTAGTTTAATTAATTACCCAATTAATTTAACTAATGATTAGGTTTAACTAATCCAATTAATTAGTTTAATTAATTACTCAATTAATTAATTAATTAATTAATTAGTTAATTAGTTTAATTCATTTTTATTTCATTTTTATTCTTAATTAAAACGCTCCTTTTCCGCTTTTTAAAGGGGCCTCACGCCTGGGTCCATGGCCAACGGGCGCGGGCGACGCGACAAGCAAGGCTGGCCTGACCACCAGCCCGGTCAGGCGCCGATCTCAGGCGGATCACTGGGCGGCCGAGGCCGAGGCCACAGCACGATGAGCGACGCCACAAGGCTTGGAGGCGAACGGCTGGTTTGGTCACTGTGGGCCGAGCGAGGGTTTGGTCATGGGCGAGGCGCTAACGGTGGAGGTGGGCGGGCGCTTGCATGGCGAGACGGGACCACAGCTGGGCGCCGGCGAGGCGGGCTGAGGCACTGGCGGATCCCGGCAGGGAAGCATGAGGACGGGGAGTGTATTGGCTGCAGGCTGACCGAATCAAGCGACGGGCCTATTGAGGCCACGGCGACGAGCGGAAGGAGCCGGGAGCCGAGGGAAACTGCAGGGCTGAGCGGTCAGCTGACGGGGAGGAGAGAGGAAGGGGTGGGCCACCAGCGCCAGTAGGTCTAGGCCAAGGCCTGTGGAGGGCGGGAGGGCTGCAGGAGGAGGCCGGGGAGGCGCTCAAGGACGGGGCGACGAGGCGAGCCGACTACAAGGGCACGCTGCCTGTGGGAAGGCTGAGAGGAGGAGCTCCTGGGCAAGGCGGAGGAGGAGGAGGGAGGACTGGGGGTCCGGCAAGGGGTCAGGCGAAAGGGAGGATTGCCGGAGTCTGCTTGGATCTCCGCCGATCCACCTGGGAGAGGAGAGGGCGAGGGCGGGGGAGTGGCATGGTAGTTAGGTAACAAAGTGGGGGGTCTATAATGGCTGGGCTGTACGCCCAGTGGAAAGTGGATACAAGGAGATGAGGGGGTCATTGGTCAATAAGGTCCTCTCTTTTATTTTTCCTTTTCTCTTTTATTATTTTCCTTCGTTATTGATTTATTTAAAATGCTTTTACATTTTGTAAATATTAGTGCACCCCACCAATATTAGGTTAGGTATTTTAGAAAACCCTGAACATTTTAGAACTTGTTTTCAAACCTTTATCGCTTGTTTCATTTCTGATTTTGTTTCAGACGGTTCCAATTAACGAGAGGTTAATTAACATAACCGGTGATTATCATGTATAACCATCCCATGTATATAATACACTTCATTAGTAAACGAACCCAAGCATCGAGAACCCCAACCTCTCCAAAGATCACCTTGAGGAATCCCCATTCGACCCTATCATATGCTTTGCTCATATCACCTTTGATCGTCGTGATAGCACTCCTTGCCTTTCTTCTTATTCAGAACATGTGAGAGTTCATACGCTATTAGCACATTGTCTGTGATTAGACGTCCTGTACAAATGCGCTTTGGTTCTCCGAGATCACCGAAGGATGAGTTTCACCGTTAGCCAAAGACTTTGAGACAAGTTTAGAGCACATTGCATGCTTTATGGGCCTTAAACTTAATTCGGTTTGGTTTTAACCTTGTATCAAGACCACAAAGGTATCATTCCAGCTCCCATTGGTCCACCATTGAGCACGCAGCACCTCATCGCCAATCTTTTCTCCCATCATGCACCAATGCTTTTATACACCAACGATGGCATACCATCCGCCCCGGGCGCCTTCAAGTTTCCAATGTGATCGAGGGCGCTTTTGATTTCTCACGTGAACTCCTTTTCAGAACTCGCTCATTTGCGTAACCCGCCAACTTCTTTTTGTGCGAGCTCCTCCGCTCTACTACTCGGTTTAGTAGTGAACAAACTCAAAAACGAGCAAACGTAATTAGTCATCTCGACCTCCTTCACCACCGAGTCATCCTCCTTCTTAACTCCTTGATCTTGTTGTTCTTCTTCCCGCCAGAGCGATTTATGTGAACTTTGTATTCCTTCCCACCCTTAAGCCACCTGACATGTGCTCTTTGTCTCCACTTAATATGCATTAGTTCCTCCAAACTTTGCCATTCTCCACCAAGCCTCCTCCTTAACTTTCTCCTCCGAATGTCATGCGCCGCCACTTCTCCGGGGCCGCAATTTGCCTTCTTCAACCTCGCCCCACCTGCCCCACAACCTCCTTTCCATTTGGCTCCTCTCGCCACCCCCAACACCCGAGACACCTCCCTCCTCCTTCCGCCAACTTTCCTCCAAGCTTGCTTAATTACTTCATTATATCCTCCTCCTCCATCCAACGGCCTCAAACCGAAGCTTCCGTTCCAACCCCTCCTTCCTCTCCTTGATCAAGATGTATCACAATTGGTCTATGATCCGAGTGTCGAGGGTCTCCGCTATTACTCTGTATAAGCACCAATCATCATTTGCTACCGATCCAATCTCGTGATATGTAGCTTGTGCTGTCCTCACTATGATTTCTCCAAGTAAACATGTCACCCAAACCCAAATCATGCAGATCAAGAAGTGAGGGCCTCCGAACCGGGTCCATATAAGATTGGCTCTAGGTGCTCCTCCCACCTTTTCATCATTACTCAATATTTCATTAAAATCGCCAAGACACACCCATGCCTCCCTTCCCTGGGTGTTGTTGCTTAAGCAGCGAATACTTCCATGTTTCCACCTTCATGTCCCATTACATTCACCATACACCCCCGTGAGCCTCCACACACCCTTCTCATCCAACACATCACATCTATATGCCTTCTTCCCATTGATCCGAGTGTCACATCTACCCCCTCCTCCGTAATGCCATTCTCCCCCTACCCTCCCTCGGGTTCCATGCCACCATGCTCATGGCCCGAGCTTCCACCTTAGCCACTCCATCTCCTCCCAACAACCTAGTTTCAGCTAAGAACAAAATGTCGGATCCTCCTTCCTTCCAAGATCTAGGAGTGCACGAACCGTCGGGCTGCCCTAAGCCCCCTGCAGTTCCAACTTATAATTTTCATGACTTGGGCTGCTTGGACAAATTCTCGATGAAAGGTTGCTCAAAGCAATCGTGTTCTCCCTCACTCATGTGTTCTTCGCTCCTTCTCTCCTTCTTAGCCCCCCGCCGCCTCCTCCAAAGACCTCCTCCTCCTCCCCCCAACGATCTCTTCCTCAACCCCCAACTACCAGATGAGTCGAGCTCCTCTCCCTCCCACTGCTCTTCCTTCCTCTTGAACGCTCCTCCCCTTCCTTACCTCCCTTACCGCCTCTTAGCCCCCTTCCTCCATCCCGCATCACGCCCCAATGCTTCACCTCCTCCATACTAACTCCTTCATCAACCTCCATGCCTCCATCATTCACACGGTCCCTCCCGACTCCTTGATCACGATAGCAACAGGCGGCCTCAACTATTTGTGGTTCAAATGGGTTTCTCACCGAAGATATCTTCCTCGGTTTCCTCCTTTCCCCGCTTCATCCCCTGCTAGGACTAGTCACCTGGTCTTGCATATCCCGATCGCCCAAGATGTGTAGCTAGTTCCACACCGCCATCGCTAACTCCGGGCGAAGCATCGTGGACATGCTCACTCTTCCACCATGCAAGCAGAATATCCCCAGTATGGTCGCGATGACCCCTCAGCATGCATGCCCCCGGCATATGTGTTCGCCAATGTTGAGCTTGATGATCCCGCCATCGTGGGCTCGCCACCTGGTCCGAACTTTAGGGCTTTGCTCTTTGTGCCCCACTACCTCCCAATATTCCATGGTGGCAAGCTTGATCCGTGCACGAGTTCCTGTCGCAGCTCTCTTCTCTTCTTTCCTCGCCCTATTCCGCCATTCCACCATTCCCACCAAAAGTACAGATCTCACTCTTTCCTCCATTTTGAGCGTCCATAGGTGATCCATGACATCACTCACTGCTATATGTCTCTGTGTCTCTTCTCGTAGTTTCCATGCCCATTGCACGCCATACCATTTTCACTTTGCATCCGATGAACAGTGCCCACCATCCTCGGCGCTTCTCGAGCAGAGCGACAACTAGTATCCTCGAACACCATCCCCTCCCCGCCAGTTTGGTGAGGGTAAGCGAAGTTGTGTGCTAGTCGCCATGTAAACATCTCGACTTTGCTTAAGGCATCTTCCAGACACGGCCCAAAGACGTGCTTTATAGATACATCTAATGCCATCTCTCCGCCCTTCCGCCTCTTGATCCGCCATGATCTCATTCATTTTAACATGCGCTTTGTATGCTCGCTTCACGGAGTGCACGCCTTTCTCATCGAAATGCCATGCAATGAAGTCTTGCATGCCGCCCTCAATGGGATCGCAAGGATCATGCTTGCATCTTATGGACTAAGATGTCCTCACCGCATCATCCCCAAAGCCCAAGGAGCGGGTTTATGAGCTCATGCACCTTCAAGAGAGGATACCGCTCTCGCGTTGACTCGACGCGACCAAGCCCTCGGCAGCCACGGATCCTCCCATATGTTCACTTGCTGCCCATCCCCTATACGCCATATGTAGCCCGCTTCACCAGGTTCTAGGCCATGGAGCAGGTCAAGTATAAGAGATGCCCCTGCGTCGCTCAATATGTTGCCGTCGGGTAATATTGCCTCAATAAATTAGCAGAGGCTGTCCGGTTTTTGATCATCCGCCATATCTGACGCGACAAAGATCGCAATGTTGAAGGAGTGGATATCTCCAACCCTAGTCCCCATGCGCTTGATGTGTTAGTTTTGGCCACCCAATCCAATGAATCTTGGACCATTATCTCATTGCCCACCAAAACCTTGCAATAAGTGAACTTATTTCTCGCATGAGTTTTCGTGGAGGTAGAAGCACACATGGCATATGTCGGGATGGCTTATGCCACTGCCTTGACAAGCACTTCCTTCCAACTTTGTCAAGTAGTCTCCTTCCACCTTGCACGACGCCATATAGCATCTTTTGACATATGCAAAAACCTGCTTGCTAGATCGCCACACACCGGGCAGACTCTAGGTAGTATCGCTTGCCCAAGTTTCGTATGAAATGCCTGGCCCCTTGTTTCACAATCTCTTTCCGCTTCTGTGACTGGGTATTGCACTAAACATTATTGCACTCTTCTCCTTGTTAATGCATTGCCCCGAAAGCAATCCTCATAGAGGTCTGTGGATCCTTTCAGCCTGGCCGGGCTTCGCCATTGCTTGCTTTGGATCATTAGGACGGAATCATTCAAGCAAGAAAGATGGGTGATGGTAGGTGCCCTTGACATACCTCGACACCGACAACCTCCCTCCCGCCAAGATCGTGGCAACAGCTGCAGTAGAGCTCCCTCAAAGACAGAGAACAAAGAGATACGTGAGAGGGATCCTTGTCGAAACCCCCGTAGGTACAAACCATCTGTGAGGGCCCCATTCACCTTAACTGCATCGCATCGTAGTAACACATCGTGGACGCCGATTCAATCGACACTAATCATGCACGCAAATGTGTACGATCAAGATCAAGGACTCACGGAAGATATCACAACACAACTCTACAAATAAAATAAGTCATACAAGCATCATAATACAAGCCGGCCTCGAGGGCTCGAATACAAGTGCTCGATCATAGACGAAGTCAGCGGAAGCAACAATATCTGAGTACGTATATAAGTTAAACAAGGTGCCATAAGATGGCTAGCACAAACCGATACAGATCGAAGAGGACAGCCCGCTCGGGATCCTCCTAGGTCACCTCGTCGCCGCCGGGCTGCACGTAGTAGTAGGCGCCCGAGTAGTAGTCGCCATAGGCGGCGGCCTGCCTCGGCTCCATCGCTCGATTGCAGCAATCGAGTAGAGATAGGGGGGAACAAGGCAACCGTGAGTACTCATCCAAAGTACTCGCAAGGAGCTACTACATATGCATGGATATATGTGTAAAGGCCATATCATGGACCTGAATCAATGCCGTAATAAGAGGGGAAATAGTCTTAACGAAGACTACGCTTCGACACCTTCCTGCAATGCATGTAAGAGGACAACGGAAGTCCTCCAAGTAACATCATATAGCAATAATCCTACCCGCAATCCCGCCATAACCCCGAGCGAGAGCGACCACCGCTGTATCCGCACTTGGAAGGGTGTGTTTTATCAAGTATCCGGCTCTAGTTGTCATAAGCTCAAGGTACAACTCCAAGTCGCCCCTCATCAAGATCACGGCTATCCGAATAGATTAATCACCGCAGGGTGCACCATCTTACCCAAGACGCTTGATCCCATTTGGCCGACACACTTTTCCGGTCATGCCCGCCACAGAAGATCAACACGCCGCAGCCCCACCTAGGCACAACAGAGAGGCCAAGACGGGTTCAAACTTGCGCCAGCAGGGTCCGGCCCATCGCCTCGAGCACACCTCAAGACGTTATGAGAAGGGCCAAGGCACTCTAGCCTACAGTGCTGCCCAATTAACCAAGGCCAGCCTCCCGTCACGACGTCTCAAGTGCTTCTGGCCGATACCACGACGCGGATACCCATAACTACTCCCCCAGAGATGGTTAGTGCGAGCTCGTAGCCAACCCAGATCAAATACCAAGACCTCAAGAGCAGCAATAAATCATGAATTCGAACAGGCCAGCCCACCTCTCCTAGGCGGTCTCAACCTGCCCCGCCGCCCGCCACAATGGCCCACTCATGGGTGCTCCATCACGACCTTTCGATTTTAGTCTCCACATGTATCATGTATAAGGATATACCGTGATCAACTCCCGAGTGATCACGCCCGATAGTATAGCATATGCATGCATAAGTATGAAGGGCCACAGATGAATGAACTAGCATCCTATACTAAGCATATAGGATTATAACAATGGGTTACAGATGAAGTATGACAAAGAAGATGAGTATCCAAAAAAGAATATGCTATGCTACTCTAATGCAAGAGTGTAGATAAGAGTAGGCGATATCTCGTGATCAAGGGGGCTGCCGTTGCTCGCAAGAGAGGGTCGCCACACCGTAGTCGAACTGCCAACCGCAGCTGGCTTGGCCGTAGTCTACCAAGAGAAGAGGGGAAGAAACAATGAATACACTATAACAGATGCATAACGATGCATGACATGCCAAGAAGCGATGCTAGGCGTGTTCTAACGGGTAAGAGGGGTACCGGTTTAGGGGAAACATCCGGTTATCCTGCCCGGACGCTCGCTATGTGATGAACCGAGAGGAAAGTTTGCGGTGTCTGATAGGTTAGAGACGGTGGTGACGAACGGATCCGCGATCCGGATTCGCCTCGCTGCTGAGCAACTTTCATGTTGAAATTATTTTAATCCGGATTACGGATTAAAAGTTATGATTTATAAAAGGTTTTATTAATTTCGGAATTTTAATTAATTATTTAATTAATTTCGAATTGCATTTATGACATCAAGATGATGTCATGCCGACGTTATCACCAACAGGTTGACTAAGTCAACCCTGCTGTGGGTCCCACATGTCATTCACTAATGGCTAATTAACCTAATCGATTAATTAACCTTAGTTAATTGTTAATTAATGATTAGTGTTAATTAATTCGAATTAATTAGTTTAATTAATTACCCAATTAATTTAACTAATGATTAGGTTTAACTAATCCGAATTAATTAGTTTAATTAATTACTCAATTAATTAATTAATTAATTAGTTAATTAGTTTAATTCATTTTTATTTCATTTTTATTCTGCTTTTAATTAAAACGCTCTTTCCGTTTTTAAAGGGGCCCCACGCTGCTGCCCATGGCCAAACGGGCGCTGGGCGGATGCGCAAGGAGCAAGGCTCCATCGGCACACCCAGTCTCGGGGCGCGACCTGTGGGCGGATTTGGGCGCGGCTACGAGCTGAGGGCTACTACACAGCCTGGCGGTGAGCGACAAGGCCGGGAGGCGACCAAGGGGGGCCTGGTTCGGGCCGGGCCGAGCGGGGGTTTGGCCATGGGGCGAGGCCAACGTGGGGAGAGCTTAGGGCGAGGTTTGCACTGGGCGCCACGAGGCCGAGGCCACGGGGGCTGATCCAGGGAAGGAGGAGGGGGATCGTGGGAGTGCATGGCTGCTGGGCTGGACCAACTGGCGACGGGCCGGGTCGAGGGCCACGCCAAGACGAAGTGAGGGAGCCGAGCGGAGGGGAACCGCACATGGCCGGAGCGGGCCGACGGGGAGGGGGGGGGAAGAGAGGGGAACTGAGGCCACTGAGCACTGGGAGGTCTAGGCGGCGGCCTTTGAGGGCGGGAAGGCTGGGAGGGAGGCTGTGCGAGATGCCCACGACAGGGCGACGAGGCCGAGCCGAAGTGGGCGGTCGGCTGCCTGTGTGGGCACGGAGGAGGGAGGGGAGCTCCCGCGCGCTGAGGAGGGAGGGGAGGACCGGGGTCCGGGCATGGGGTCGGGCAAGGTGGGAGGACATGGAGTCCTGTCAAGGATTCCCCATCCAATCGGGAGAGGAGAAGGAGTGGCTGGGAGCTGGGTGGTGGCTAGGTTGCCACCACCGGAGTCTGAGGAGGGCTACGGCCACGTCAGAAGGGGCCATGGGGAGGGAGGGCTTACTGGTCAAGGGTTATCCCTCTGCTTTATTTTCCTTCTTTTATTTTCCTTCTCGTTTTGATTTATTTAAAATGTTTTACATTTTGTAAATATTAGTGCACCCCACCATTAGGTTAGGTATTTTAGAAACCCCTAACATTTTAGAACTTGTTTCAAACCCTTTATCGCTTGTTTCATTTTGATTTTGTTTAGGACGGTTCAATTAACGAGAGGTTAATTAATATAACCGGGTGATTATCTGCTGCATAACCATCCGGCGTTATAAATCTCCTCCATTACAAGAAATCTCGGCCCGAGATTTAGGAGGTAGAAGGAAAGAGGCGGATATTCATCTCAAGACGATCCTCGCTCCTGTGGCTTCATCTTCGAGTGATTCACCATCGGATTTTGAGGAACTTGATCGCCTTCCGACGGGTGCGGCGCTCATTTTGGTCGAGAATGCGGACCGGATGCTCTTTATAGGAGAGGTCGCTGCAATTCGAGCACTTCATGGTCCATCGCCGATTGGGTCCTTGAAGCAGTCTTGAGTTGGGACACGGAACACATCGTGAACTCCGAGAAAGGTTCGACGAAGCTCCAGCTTGATAAGCCACTTTTCCACGCTTTTCCGCATAGTGAAGGGCCAATATAGCGAGGAGCTAACTTGCCTTGATCCCAAGCGGTGAGCACCTTCATTGGTGTAACGCCAAGATAGGCCTTTTCGCCAAAGTTGATAGACCATGTCTTGTGATGACTCATAATTACTTTTTGACGAGATCGAGCAGCTTTGAGATTCTCAATAATGCGGACTTGTTCTTCGGCATGTTGATAATATCCGACCAAGAGTGGACGCCTCGCCCGACCGCTCCAGAGGGGTTCGCACTTTCGCCCATATAACACTTTCAAGGGGGCCATCTTTCACTAGCTTGATAGCTATTATTATAAGAGAACCAAGATACGGAGAGATTCTCCCATTTCTGCCGAATGAGATTACACAAGCTCAAGCATGTTCGAGAATTTGCTGACACGCTCAACTTGCTTGAGATCATGGATGAAAAGCAGATCGAAAGATAAATGAGTCCCTAGCTTCGAAAACTTGCCTGTAATCTTGAAGTGAATAAGTGCCACGGTCCGAATCGACAACAAAGGAATACCGTGAAGTGAAACAATTCGACATATAGAGCGCTGCAAGCTGGCTAGCAGTGATCGCTTTTCGACCGCCGTAAAATGTGCAACTTTAGAAAGCCGGCAATGACGACAAGAATAGCATCATTACCTTTCGCGATTTGGGAAATCCAAGGATTAAGTCCATTTCAACATGGTCCCATTTCCATCGGGAATAGAGATAGGTTGCAGAGTTCCAAAGAGGCCTTGATGTTCTCGCTTGATACGACGGCAAACGCCACACTCGTAAACATAGCGGCAATGTCCCGCTTCATATTAGACCACCGTAATCTCTCGATTTAATGTCTTGATACATCTTTGTACCCTGTGGTGGATACATAGAGGCGATCATGAGCTTCTTGCATAACCTTCTCGAGTCATATCAGGTTGTCCTTCTTACATGGCACCACTAGGCGGCTGAAGTACAAGGCGCCATCATCGCAATAGTGAAGGATGAGGGATTTCTTCTCGACGCCTTGTTTAAGCTAGACTTCAGAGTCAAATCCTCGCATTGTCTTTATGGTGCCCAAGAGATCGGTTCAACAGCCAGGTAAAGAGGGAACCTCGGGAACAACACGGAGATTCATCTTATGAACTCCTGAGGAGGGGGAGCGAGCAACGTGAGGAATATGGAGGTTCAAATTCTGAATTCTTCAACAAGTGAGGGCTGAACTTTGTGAACTCAAGGTGGTTGTAGAAGATTCTGCGGCTCAAGGCATCAGCCATTACATTAGCCTTGCTCATGATAGGAAATACCCAAATCAAAGTTCCGCAATAGTCTCCATCCATCTCTCGCCGACGGAGGTTCAGTTCCGCTGAGTAAACAGATACTTCTTGACTTTGGTGGTCAGTAGATCTCGCGAACGACACGAGAAGGTAATGTCGCCATCGCTTAAGCATGAATGACAGCAAGTTCGAGGTCGGAATCGGGTAGCTTCTCGAGGGCGAACTGCCGAGAGGCATAAGCAACCACTTTGCGCTTTGCATTAGGACACCGCCTAACTTTGACGATGCGCCGCAAAGAATGACGTAAGTCCTTCTTAGTATCGTGGAGGAGCTAGCATCAAGGTAAGTCAACTTGTCTTTGAGTGCTCGAAACTTTCCCGACATTTATCTGCCCATTGAACTTGACGCCTTTATGCAACAGTTAGTCGAGGTCTGGCAATCTTGGAGAAGTTCTCATGAATCGACGGCAATAGTCAAGCAGACCGAGAAAACTTCCGACTTGCTTAACGCTTCGGAGGAGTCCAATCGAGAATAGCCTCAACTCGTTTCAGGTTGACGCAATACCATCCTTAGAGATGACATGTCCAAGGTTATTTCGAAGCCAGAATTCACACTGGAGAACTTGGCATAGAGTTGATGCTCGTAGCTTTTCCAAAGACAAGACTAAGATGTTCAAAGATGTTCTTCTTCATTCTTGAATAGATCAGATATCATCCAGATAAACCATACTTAACTTGTCGAGGTAATCCATGAATATATAGTTCATCAAAGAGAGAAGGTGGTGGAGCATTGGTTGCCGAAGACATGACGGTGTACTGTATGAACCATAACGAGTCACAAATGCGGTCTTGGGGATATCCTCCTCACGAACACGGATCTCGTGGTAACCCAACCTCAAGTCGAAGTTTCGAGAACACCGACGAACCCCAGCTTGATCATAAAGATCATTGATCCGAGGAAGAGGATACTTATTCTAATGGTAGCTTGATTTATAGGACGGTAGTCTTGGACCAATCGGTTTGTCCCATCCTTCTTCTTAACAAGAGAGAAGGTGCTCCCAAGGAGAGCAACTGGGCTAATGAAACCTTGAAGAGATTTGTCGATTTTCCTTTAGTTCAAGGAGTTCATGCGGCGGCATCTTGTAGGACGCTTGGCTATAGGGTGGTGCTCGGTTTCAAGTCGATGACATTCGACACTTCTAGCAGGGGAATCGAAGTTCTTCAGAAAGACGCCTTGAAATCGCAAACGACTGTGAATGTTTTCAATTCCTCGAGGGTGCGCCTCAATGCATTCAATGCATAGAGCCTTGCCTCGCATTTTGAACCGCATTTGCATTGTAGCTACTATTTCATCGAAGGGTGCAGCAGATGGACGGTCTTAGTGGCGCAAACGATTGACGCCGATGCGCTTTCAACCAATCCATCCCCAAATGAGGTCAATGCTACAAGACTTCAGACGATAGGAGAGACAAGGAATTCCATTCCTTCGATTTCAACGGGACGCTATTGCAAATCATGGAAGTCCGACATTGGCCCGCTGGGGTGTGTACTAATAGTGAAGCATTCATGTCTTCACTTTTAATGCCATGCATGAATGCAAAATCTTCGACATGAATGAATGTGATGCCTCAATCGAATAAAATGCATGCGTAACTGAATTTACAAGTGTACCCATCAAAGTAGCAGTTGGTCTTGAGCTTCGCTCAGATCAACGTGGTTGGCCCGAGCTTGCCCATAAGACTTGCTGTTGTTGCGGTTCGTTGTTTCACGGCCACCGCCGAAGGGCCACTGATTCTGTTCTGTTGCATTTCTAGCACGGTCCTCGCTGTCCGCACCAAGCATAAGCCATTATTGGGAGGGAACAGAGCTTGGGGTGGTGGAGCTGGAAGCTTAGTTGTAGGCGCATTTAGGTGTAGCATAGTTCGCTGAGCAGCATTCCGGTACATGCTGTTGGGAATCCATTCTTATCTCATGAGGACGGGCCCAAGATGAGCCTGTCACGTAGCGCCTGTTAGAGCCTCGTATTCTCGCACTAGTTTCGACATTGATAGCTTTGTTCACCAAGGTGGCGAATCAGAAAGTCGGCACTAGAAGTGCGAGCTTGATGTCACTTGAAGACCGCCACGAACTTCTCCTCGTCAAGGCATCGCTGTAATATCCTCTTCAAGATAGCAGACAAGTCCAGAACTCTCCGATAGGCTTCAACAGCCTTGTTGCCTTGGGTGAGGTTATGGAACTCACGCTTCTTCCGTCCATGACCCTTGAGGGATGAAGCGGCTGAAGGCAGCCTCGAAGTCCGCCAGTGATGAGTGTTCCAACCGCAGAGTACCGTGGCTGTCCCACCATTGAGCTCGGGTCCTTCAGAAGAAGGAAGCAAAGTGACATAGCCGGGGGGCTACATCAAGACTCCATCTCATAGGTGATGTCACGGAGCTACCATCGCGATCTGTGGGCTGAGTTGGCGTAACGCCGGGTTCAGCGATGAATTCTCGCAGAGTTGTTCCGCTTGGGTGCGGGTTCATATTGGGGCGAGGGAACTGAGCCATCATGTTCTCCATGAACTCGCGATTCATCTCAAGCTGTTGGACCATACAGCCATGTACTCAGCGTGGGAAGTTGGCACCACGACCACGACCACTGGCTCAACCATCCCGCTATTATATAACAGTAGTTCAGATTTGAGAAATAAGCAAGAGACAAGAATCATTCATGATGAAACATGCATAATGAAAGGCATGATGGGAACTACATAGTAGTTGGCATATCTTACAAAAGGAATCATGCATAGAGTTCGATACATAGAGTCCAAAGACATAGACTACTACATCATAGGCGGCACAAAGCTCATGGCGAATACATCAAATGCTAACAAGCAAGTTCACATCATCCCACGCGGCATCATGGAGGTAGTCAGAGTCTAAAGTCGAGAAAAGGGCAAGGATAGTCCTCCACGCTGCTGACTCATGGATACTCGTGCTGAATCCGACGCCTGTGTGGTGGTAGGCCATGCGGAGAGTAGCTCCCACGCTCGCCAACCGACAACCCGGGGCATCACGTCTCTGGCGGGTAGATCGCAGAACGCGGCAGCTTCCGATCGACAAAGGTGCATCATACGAGCACGGTAGAGGTGCCGACGGGTGATGTACAACTCTGCGCTAAGAGCTCGGTTAGCTCGATCCAGCCCATCAAAGATGCGTAACAAAGTTCGATGGTGGAAGGCTCCGGTGACAGCAGTAGGCAGCAGGTAGTAACCCCCTCACCAACATCGACGCGATAGCAATGTAATCAAGGAGGTGTCCAACTCTCGATACTCGTGACGAAGACGGTTGGCAAGATAAGCAAGATCGTGGATCGCCATATCGATGGTCACTCCAACACCATGTGTGGCAAAGACAAGAGGGACTCATACTCCCGAGAGTAGAGGTGGACATATGGCATCGCCTCCCGTTGTAGTCCCGGTACTTATAGACGGTGTACTCAGGTGCCAGCGATAACCCGTGATAGGTCATCATCTCGCTAGCATCGCAGTGATCCCGAGGCACCAATACGCTGCAGGACGCATAACCCGCCTCGTGGGTTCCATCTGAAACAAAGACGCTTCAAAGGAGTCAAATGACAGGTGGAAATTGTTCAAATACAATTCCAAAAACAACTAAGGCTATATCCATCTTCGGGTGAATGCGTCACGGATCCTAGTGATAGTTAGTAAAATCGCTTAACCCGAGTAGAAGAGAGTCCAGTCCCGAGTAAAGGTCGAGGAGTAAAAGATCCTACCATTCCGATGGCGACGTGGCCCGTAAGGCACACAGCCAAGTTAAAAAGTTTTGCAATGTCTAGACTCGACTTCGCCAAGGAGTGGAAGGGGATTCTACAGCAATGGCTCGATATCAATCTCAGATTCGATTCAATCAGACACTAATCATGCACGCAAATGTGTACGATCAAGATCAAGGACTCACGGAAGATATCACAACACAACTCTACAAATAAAATAAGTCATACAAGCATCATAATACAAGCCAGGGCCTCGAGGGCTCGAATACAAGTGCTCGATCATAGACGAAGTCACGGAAGCAACAATATCCGAGTACGCATATGTTAAACAAGGTGCCATAAGATGGCTAGCACAAACCGATATGACGAAGAGGACAGGCCTCCCGCCTCGATCCTCCTAGGTCACCTCGGTCGCCGCTGGCTGCACGAGTAGTAGGCGCCCGAGTAGTAGTCGCCGCAGGCGGCGCGTCTGCCCCTGGCTCCATCGTCCGATTGCAGCAATCGAGTAGAGATAGGGGAAAAGGGGAACAAGGCAACCGTGAGTACTCATCCAAAGTACTGCGCAAGGAGCTACACTACATATGCATGGATATATGTAAAGGCCATATCAAGGACCGAATCGCAGAATGCCGTAATAAGAGGGGAAAGGTCTTAACGAAGACTACGCTTCGACACCGTCTGCATAAGAGGACAACGGAAGTCCTCCAAGTAACATCATATAGCAATAATCCTACCCGCAACCTCGCCATAACCCCGAGCGAGAGCGACCACCGCTGTATCCGCACTTGAAGGTGTGTTTTATCAAGTATCCGTTCTAGTTGTCATAAGCTCAAGGTACAACTCCAAGTCGCCCTGCTATCAAGATCACGCATCCTAATAGATTAATCACGCATAGGTGCACCATCTACCCAAAGACGCTTGATCCCATTTGGCCGACACACTTTCCGGGTCATGCCCGCCATGAAGATCAACACGCCGCAGCCCCACCTAGGCACAACAGAGAGGCCAAGACGCCGGTTTAAACCTAAGCTGCCATAGGGTCTCGGGCCCATCGCTCAAAGCACACTCGACGCTACAGCCTCTAGCCTACCAGCGCTCCAAATCAATCCGGCGCCATTCGTCAGCCGACGCTCAAGTAAGCTTTACCGATACCACGACGCCGATACCCATAACTACTCCCGCAGAGATGGTTAGTGCAGATAAGCTCGTGAGCTAACCCGATCAAATACCAAGACCTCGTTGTTGCAGTTAAGTAACCGCGAACGCCATTGCAGTGCCCACCTCTCTCCTAGGCGGTCTCAACTCTGCCCCGCTGCCCGCCACAATGGCCACTTCAAGGGTGCTCCATCACCAATTGATTTTAGTCTCCACATGTATCATGTATAAGGATATAGATATACCGTGATCAACTCCCGAGATCACGGCCCGATAGTATAGCATAGCATGCATAAGAATGAAGGGCCATGATGATAATCAGCATCCATACTAAGCATATAGGATTGCAGGTAACAATGTGGTTACAAGGACAAAGCTATGCAAGAAGATAGGAGTATCCAAACAAGAATATGCTATGCTACTCTAATGCAAGTGTAGATAAGAGAGGCGATATCTGTGATCAAGGGGGCTTGCCTGTTGTTCGCAAGAGAGAGGGGTCACAACACCGTAGTCGAATCGCTGCAACCGCAGCTGGCTTGGCCTGTAGTTCACCAAGAGAAGGGGGAAGAAACAATGAATACACGGTAATGATGCATAACGATGCATGACATGCCAAGAAGCGATAGGCGTGCTTCTAACGGGTAAGAGGGGTACCGGTTTAGGGGAAAACATCCTGAAGTTATCCCTTGCCCGGACGTCTGATGATGAACGGAGAGGAAAGTTTGTAGGTCGAGTAGGTTAGAGACGTGGTGACGAACGGATCGCGTGATCCGATTCGCCTCGCTGCTCGAGCAACTTCATGTTGAAATTATTTTAATCCCATTACGATTAAAAGTTATGATTTATAAAAGGTTTTATTAATTTCTCGAATTTTAATTAATTATTTAATTAATTTCGAATAGATTTATGACATCAAGATGATGTCATGCCGACATTACCACAGTGGTTGATAAGTCAATCTGCCTGTGTGGGTCCCACATGTCATTCACTAATGGCTAATTATCCTAATCATTAATTAACCTTAGTTAATTAATTAATGATTAGTGTTAATTAATCAGAATTAATTAGTTTAATTAATTACCCAATTAATTTAACTAATGATTAGGTTTAACTAATCCAATTAATTAGTTTAATTAATTACTCAATTAATTAATTAATTAATTAATTAGTTAATTAGTTTAATTCATTTTTATTTCATTTTTATTCTTAATTAAAACGCTCCTTTTCCGCTTTTTAAAGGGGCCTCACGCCTGGGTCCATGGCCAACGGGCGCGGGCGACGCGACAAGCAAGGCTGGCCTGACCACCAGCCCGGTCAGGCGCCGATCTCAGGCGGATCACTGGGCGGCCGAGGCCGAGGCCACAGCACGATGAGCGACGCCACAAGGCTTGGAGGCGAACGGCTGGTTTGGTCACTGTGGGCCGAGCGAGGGTTTGGTCATGGGCGAGGCGCTAACGGTGGAGGTGGGCGGGCGCTTGCATGGCGAGACGGGACCACAGCTGGGCGCCGGCGAGGCGGGCTGAGGCACTGGCGGATCCCGGCAGGGAAGCATGAGGACGGGGAGTGTATTGGCTGCAGGCTGACCGAATCAAGCGACGGGCCTATTGAGGCCACGGCGACGAGCGGAAGGAGCCGGGAGCCGAGGGAAACTGCAGGGCTGAGCGGTCAGCTGACGGGGAGGAGAGAGGAAGGGGTGGGCCACCAGCGCCAGTAGGTCTAGGCCAAGGCCTGTGGAGGGCGGGAGGGCTGCAGGAGGAGGCCGGGGAGGCGCTCAAGGACGGGGCGACGAGGCGAGCCGACTACAAGGGCACGCTGCCTGTGGGAAGGCTGAGAGGAGGAGCTCCTGGGCAAGGCGGAGGAGGAGGAGGGAGGACTGGGGGTCCGGCAAGGGGTCAGGCGAAAGGGAGGATTGCCGGAGTCTGCTTGGATCTCCGCCGATCCACCTGGGAGAGGAGAGGGCGAGGGCGGGGGAGTGGCATGGTAGTTAGGTAACAAAGTGGGGGGTCTATAATGGCTGGGCTGTACGCCCAGTGGAAAGTGGATACAAGGAGATGAGGGGGTCATTGGTCAATAAGGTCCTCTCTTTTATTTTTCCTTTTCTCTTTTATTATTTTCCTTCGTTATTGATTTATTTAAAATGCTTTTACATTTTGTAAATATTAGTGCACCCCACCAATATTAGGTTAGGTATTTTAGAAAACCCTGAACATTTTAGAACTTGTTTTCAAACCTTTATCGCTTGTTTCATTTCTGATTTTGTTTCAGACGGTTCCAATTAACGAGAGGTTAATTAACATAACCGGTGATTATCATGTATAACCATCCCATGTATATAATACACTTCATTAGTAAACGAACCCAAGCATCGAGAACCCCAACCTCTCCAAAGATCACCTTGAGGAATCCCCATTCGACCCTATCATATGCTTTGCTCATATCACCTTTGATCGTCGTGATAGCACTCCTTGCCTTTCTTCTTATTCAGAACATGTGAGAGTTCATACGCTATTAGCACATTGTCTGTGATTAGACGTCCTGTACAAATGCGCTTTGGTTCTCCGAGATCACCGAAGGATGAGTTTCACCGTTAGCCAAAGACTTTGAGACAAGTTTAGAGCACATTGCATGCTTTATGGGCCTTAAACTTAATTCGGTTTGGTTTTAACCTTGTATCAAGACCACAAAGGTATCATTCCAGCTCCCATTGGTCCACCATTGAGCACGCAGCACCTCATCGCCAATCTTTTCTCCCATCATGCACCAATGCTTTTATACACCAACGATGGCATACCATCCGCCCCGGGCGCCTTCAAGTTTCCAATGTGATCGAGGGCGCTTTTGATTTCTCACGTGAACTCCTTTTCAGAACTCGCTCATTTGCGTAACCCGCCAACTTCTTTTTGTGCGAGCTCCTCCGCTCTACTACTCGGTTTAGTAGTGAACAAACTCAAAAACGAGCAAACGTAATTAGTCATCTCGACCTCCTTCACCACCGAGTCATCCTCCTTCTTAACTCCTTGATCTTGTTGTTCTTCTTCCCGCCAGAGCGATTTATGTGAACTTTGTATTCCTTCCCACCCTTAAGCCACCTGACATGTGCTCTTTGTCTCCACTTAATATGCATTAGTTCCTCCAAACTTTGCCATTCTCCACCAAGCCTCCTCCTTAACTTTCTCCTCCGAATGTCATGCGCCGCCACTTCTCCGGGGCCGCAATTTGCCTTCTTCAACCTCGCCCCACCTGCCCCACAACCTCCTTTCCATTTGGCTCCTCTCGCCACCCCCAACACCCGAGACACCTCCCTCCTCCTTCCGCCAACTTTCCTCCAAGCTTGCTTAATTACTTCATTATATCCTCCTCCTCCATCCAACGGCCTCAAACCGAAGCTTCCGTTCCAACCCCTCCTTCCTCTCCTTGATCAAGATGTATCACAATTGGTCTATGATCCGAGTGTCGAGGGTCTCCGCTATTACTCTGTATAAGCACCAATCATCATTTGCTACCGATCCAATCTCGTGATATGTAGCTTGTGCTGTCCTCACTATGATTTCTCCAAGTAAACATGTCACCCAAACCCAAATCATGCAGATCAAGAAGTGAGGGCCTCCGAACCGGGTCCATATAAGATTGGCTCTAGGTGCTCCTCCCACCTTTTCATCATTACTCAATATTTCATTAAAATCGCCCCGTCCTACCTTTAAGCTTAAATAGTCTTGATCTCGCTGGTGTGAGATTGCTGAGTCCCGTGACTCACAGATACTTCCCAAACCAGTTTGCGGTGCCGATGAAACTGCAGGTGTTGGACCCGAGCTCAAGGAGGAGCTCGATGAAGATCTTGCTCTTTGTGTTGTTTCGCTTCAGCTTGATCAGAGTGGAGCCCAGTTGGGACGATCGGGATCTGTGTAGCATTTGGGGTAGTCTTCTTTTATTTTGGTTCCGTAGTCGGACCTTGATTGTATCTGTATGATGTAATGTTTTACTCATGTATTGTGTGAAGTGGCGATTGTAAGCCAACTATGTATCTCTTTCCCTTATGTATTACATGGGTTGTGTGAAGATTACCTCACTTGCGACATTGCTTTCAATGCGGTTATGCCTCTAAGTCGTGCTTCGACACGTGGGAGATATAGCCGCATCGAGGGCGTTTCAGGAACGCAAGACCCACTCTTGGTTTATTACAGGGATGAAGGCCAGCTCTTTCACTTTCCTACGAACGAAGGGTGATCTTTAGCCCAAACTTGAACGGAAAGGGCCTCATCAGCCCATGTGTGGATGAAGAGTCACACTTCGTCCCAGGGGAGGACAGCCGCGGTATAGAACATGAATTTATTAAATCCTATCCACATCTTTGAAAATTCATAAAAATATATTTTAAAAATAGATTACTACTCCATGTGTGTTGTTGCGGGAACTTGTTAAAAGAAATGCATAAATATGAAAGGCTGCTAGCCGATGGCTGGCTGTAGGGGAGAAAAAACAATCGCCTCCCCCGCCTTCCGATGCGATGCACCTGACCGTGTGAGCATGTTCCCTCTCCCCTACTCCATTCCATCTCTATTGCGTGATGCAACACCATGTTAGAGCAGTTGCGGAACCGCTCGAGCAACTCAGCAGCCCTCGCGTAGCATTCCCCACAACAACTGTTGGCTCGTAGCACCACGTTGATCCACGTTGCAATAGGCTTCGACACCCCTCGTTGCAGAACTTGCAGCATCAATGACCATCATCGTAGCATGCATGCATCAGCTTTGTTGCAAACATCCGACCACCCGGTGATGAGCTTGTCATCGATGGATGGCTTTGCAGCAGCTCCTCACAACACTAGGTGATGTTGCAACCGGCAAGCTAGCAACACCATGCTTCTTCCCGTCGCAACATAGGTGATGTCGCGACGCGGTGAGCTCATTGATCAAAGCAGTAGGTGATGCTACGAACCTGCCACCCTGGTTGCAACACCTCATCGTCACAACATCCACGGCTCAGTGCTACTGCCCAGTCAAAGCAGATGTCATCCGACACCCCGTCGTTGCAGCAGACCTCGTCCGGTGCCTCACCATTGGAGCAGACCCTATTATCAGCTGCGCAAACAGCAACAAGCCTCTTCACATGCCTTGCAACGGCAAGCGAGGTGATGGCCAGTGGTGATGGTGTGGCGTGTGATAGATGTATGGATGCACAGGTAAATTGTATAGGTGCACTAGTTTAAATTATAACTTTTACACTGGTAAATTGGATGGTAGAAATAGTTGTGTAATATGGATGGTAGAAATAGCCTTTTATAACCTGAACAAATAACACCAGCAAGGTAACATGTGACAAAAGTGAGAAAAAACGATATTCAATGCTTGAAAATAAGGCCTAGGTTTCATACTTTCCCTAGTGCAATCTCTCAACATCATTAACATAATTGAATCACATGATAATCCCTCAAAGCGTGACAAAAAATCACTCCAAAGTTTCTGTTTTTATTAGAGAAAGTAATATGAAATTGTGTAGGTAGCAAAACCACCTCAAAGTCAGTCTTTCCAGTCAATCTATTAAGCCACCCCAAAGTGTCATGAATAGTCCTAGAGATCGTACTACGACAACGACATATGAAACATATATCAAATAACCTTTATGTCACCTAGAACACCCCATTGTGTTTGGACCTTCTCAGTCCATAGAAAAATCACAGTAAATTTTCATCGGGTTTGGACCTTCATAGATATGTTTTCTGTGAAACAAGAAACATGGAAAAAAAGAGGAATTGGCACTGGGCACTGGATTAATATGTTAGTCCATAAAAATAATATAAAAATGCACCAAAACTATACAGAATTGATATAAATATAGCATGAATACTTCATAAATTATAAATACATTTGAGACATATTAGGTGGTTGGCACAAATTGTTGATTAGACAGGTGTATTGAATCGCTTTCATGAATATGTGCTTAAAAGGACTAAAACTAATGAAAAAACAAAAAAATAAGAGTGTTCTTGGTTCAAAAACTTAAAATAATAAAACCTACGAAGTATGTGAAAAGATGGTGTATAAAAAATTGAATTTAACATAATGCACCGTCAAGTATGAACTATATATATTACTTTAGGTGTACATGATACGTCTCCAACGTATCTATAATTTTTTATTGTTCCATGCTATTATATTATCTGTTTTGGATGTTTAATGGGCTTTAATATGCTCTTTTATATTATTTTTGGGACTAACCTATTAACCGAAGGCCCAGTGCAAATTGCTGTTTTTTTTGCCTATTTTCAGTGTTTCGCGGAAAAGGAATATCAAACGGAATCCAAACGGAACGAAACCTTCGCGAGGATCTTTTTTGGAACAAACGCAATCCAAGAGACTTGGAGTGGACATCAAGGAAGCAACGAGGCGGCCACGAGGCAGGAGGGTGCGCCCAGGGGGGGTAGGCGCGCCCCTCGTAGCTCCACTGACCTACTTCTTTCGCCTATATATACTCTTATACCCTGAAAACATCCAGGGGAGCCACGAAACCACTTTTCCACCGCCGCAACCTTCTGTACCCGTAAGATCCCATCTTGGGGCCTTTTCCGGCGATCTATCGGAGGGGGATTCGATCACGGAGTGCTTCTACATCAACACCATAGCCTCTCCGATGATGTGTGAGTAGTTTATCACAGACCTTCGGTTCCATAGTTATTAGGTAGATGGCTTCTTCTCTCTCTTTGGTTCACAATACAAAGTTCTCCTCGATGTTCTTGGAGATCTATTCGATGAAATACTTTTTGCGGTGTGTTTGTCGAGATCCATGAATTGTGGGTTTATGATCAAGATTATCTATGAACAATATTTGGTTCTTCTCTGAATTCTTATATGCATGATTTAATATCTTTGCAAGTCTCTTTGAATTATTGGTTTAGTTTGGCCTACTAGATTGATCTTTCTTGCAATGGGAGAAGTGCTTAGCTTTGGGTTCAATCTTGCGGTGCTCGATCCCAAAGGATGTAAAGGGAACCGACACGTATTGTATTGCTGCCATCGAGGATAAAAAGATGGGGTTTATATCATATTGCTTGAGTTTATCCCTCTACATCATGTCATCTTGCCTAATGCGTTACTCTGTTCTTATGAACTTAATACTCTAGATGCATGCTGGATAGCGGTCGATGTGTGGAGTAATAGTAGTAGATGCAGAATCGTTTCGGTCTACTTGACACGGACGTGATGCCTATGTTCATGATCATGCCTAGATATTCTCATAACTATGCGCTTTTCTATCAATTGGTCGGCAGTAATTTGTTCACCCACCGTAATATAAGCTATCTTGAGAGAAGCCACTAGTGAAACCTATGGCCCCCGGGTCTACTTTACATCATATAAGTTTCCGATCTACAATTCTAGTTTACTATTTATTTTGCAATCTTTATTTTCCAATCTATACAACAAAAATACCAAAAATATTTATCTTATTATCTTTATCAGATCTCACTTTTGCAAGTGGCCGTGAAGGGATTGACAACCCCTTTATCGCGTTAGTTGCAAGGTTCTTGATTGTTTGTGCAGGTACTAGGCGATCTGCGTGTAGTCTCCTACTGGATTGATACCTTGGTTCTCAAAAACTGAGGGAAATACTTACGCTACTTTGCTGCATCACCCTTTCCTCTTCAAGGGAAAACCAACGCATGCTCAAGAGGTAGCAAGAAGGATTTATGGCGCCCTTGCCGGGGAGATCTACGCTCAAGTCAAGACATACCAAGTACCCATCACAAACTCTTCTCCCTTGCATTAAATTATTTGCCATTTACCTCTTGTTTTCCTCTCCCCCACTTCAACCTTGCCTTTTCTTCACCTCTTTCCCGTTTGCCTTTCTTTCACCATGGCCGAATCAAAAAGGGCTAAGGGTTCTCTCCCGGGTTTTAGTACTTTTGATAGTCCCTTTGTCCTCTCTAATCTCATAAATAATGATGCTATAGAAAGACCTACCGGGGTTATCAATGAGAGTTTGAATAATTTCGATGAAGATGATCCCGGAATTTTTCATTATTTACTTGATGAGTCTTTGAAAGATGCTTGGGATAGGCTATTAAGGATCCGAGCCAGCTATGTGCCCCAATATCAAATTGAGATATACCTAAAAAGTTTCTATGTTGGTTTATCCTCTTCATTCAAGAAAGTTTTAGGTTCTATTTTTGAAGAAGGTTTTATTGAGGGGGATGCCATAGATACCTATGAAAAGATGAAAACTATATTTGGGCACCCCATGAGTGAGAAGGTTGAATCCACCTCTCTTTTGTGCTTTTATCAAAATGAAATTATCAAAGATATGAAGACTAGCTTCGATGCAAATTTCCGTAACGTGCTTAATCTTTCTTCCACCATTAATGGACATGTGCTTTCTCAAAATAGAAAGATAAATGCTATAGATAAGAATTTTTATCTTTTCTTTCCCAATACCAAAGATGGCAATACCTAGATCTATCCTTGCTTTATGCCTAGCTAGGGGCGTTAAACGATAGCGCTTGTTGGGAGGCAACCCAATTTTATTTTTGTTCCTTGCTTTTTGTTCCTGTTTAGTAATAAATAATTCATCTAGCCTCTGTTTAGATGTGGTTTTTATATTTTAATTAGTGTTTGTGCCAAGTAGAACCAATAGGATCTTCTTGGGTGATAGTTGTTTGATCTTCTTTGAAAAGATGTAAACTTTGCGCTCATTTAATATAATTGTTAAAATTCACCAGAACGTGATATAAAATACCAATTCTTTTTGCAGTAGATCAATATATAAATTATCCAGGTTGTACTAGTTTTTCAGAATTTTTGGGGTTCCAGAAGTATTCGAGAAAATCAGATTTCTACAGATTGTTCTGTTTTTGACAGATTCTGTTTTTCTTGTGTTGTTTGCTTATTTTGATGAATCTATGGCTAGTATCGGGGGGTATGAACCATAGAGAAGTTAGAATACAGTAGGTTTAACACCCATATAAATAAAGAATGAGCTCATTACAGTACCTTAAAGTGGTGATATGTTTTCATTCACTAACGGAGCTCATGAGATTTTCTATTTAAGTTTTGTGTTGTGAAGTTTTCAAGTTTTTGGGTAAAGATTTGATGGATTTTGGAATAAGGAGTGGCAAAAGCCTAAGATTGGGGATGCCCAAGGCACCCCAAGGTTAAATTCAAGGACAACCAAAAGCCTAAGCTTGGGGATGCCCCGAAAGGCATCCCCTCTTTCGTCTTTGTCTATCTGTAACTTTACTTGAGGCTATATTTTTATTCACCACATGATATGTGTCGGTGTTCTGGGAACGGGGGTCCCCAGACTTGCCTGCCTGCGGCCTGCGGCGTGGCTCAAGTGGGGGCCCAGCACGGCCCAGCTTCATCAGCTCAAGCTCAAGACCTTCACGAGGGGCCAACCCTCGCGGGACGGACGACAGGAACCTCCCTCAGGAACAGCCTCGTCAGGTAGGCTCGCGAGGAGGCAGAGAGATCAAGGCAGGGTACCCCCCGAGGGTGCCCCGTTACGCAAGCCATGACGATCAAGGCCAAGGGCGCCAGCTCACAAGAAGGTCCACATTTCCCTTTGGTGCAAATGAGGCAAGCACAGCCAAGGCATCAGCAAAGGTTACCGCTTGGTGCAACGAGACCAAGACCAGCAGAACGGCAGGATGGAGGTCATCGGAGCCTGTGACGGCACCACCGTCGAGCCTTTGGTAGTCAAGACCAACTTTAGTCGATAAGTGTACTAGATGTTCCCCTTCAAAATGGCCAATTGTTGGCACCCTTCCCGCTCATTTTTTGGGAAGAGGCCCAGGGCCTCCCTCTATAAATAGAGCTAGCCACCAGAGAGTGAGAGGGACGAACAAAAGAGAGAGGGGATCAAGATCACGCATAGAGAGAGAGAGAGGCAACTGAACTCACCCAAGCGGTTCATCGCATCAGCCCAGGAACAGCCCCTCGCGAGGCTGTTCTTCCCTTGTATTGTTCATCATCAGCCCCTGAGGCAATCCACCACACCACACACTGGAGTAGGGTATTACACCACAACGGTGGCCCGAACCAGTATAAACCTCGTGTCTCCTGTGTTGTTCATCGTTCCTAGTTTAGGTCCCTCGCAATCCATTCACGCGTGAACTGGTAGGGGAAAGATCTCCGCGCGCACCCCAGTGTTCGAACCTCAATGGTCTGCCGGAACCCGAAATCCGACATTTGGCGCGCGGTAGGTGCGCCAAATCTTTCTCTCGCTAGTCATGTGCGATCTCCGTCGTGTTCATGGTCGACGCGCCGAAGCTTCGCTGAAGCGCTGGTTGCTCGCGCGCTCGAAGTCGCCAGACGGGCTCCGCCGATGGACACTTCGTCATTCCCGTCGCCGCCGCTAACGCCGCCACCGCCCGGCGGAACGAGCAGCGAGCTTGCGTCTGCATCCATCGGTGAGGCGAGAAGGCCGCACCGCCACTCCTTCGCCGCCCCTACTGGTTCTTCGTCACAAGCGCAAGGCTTTACCGTGGAGGCTCGAGCCGCGCCATCGCGGCAAACGAGCTCCTCGTGACTACCGCCCCATCGACGACGCTTCACGAGGAGTGGCTCACCATGTCGCCGAGCTCTTCCGTGCGCTGGGGGCTCCTGCACCGCCCCTCTGCCTCGCCTTCACCCAGCTGGGAGGCAGGGAGCCGGAGGTGCCTCCGCCGCCTCCTTCCCAAGAAGGCGCCCTGGCTCCAAGGTGCGTGGCCCGGCCGAGACCTTCTGTGTCTCAGCGTCCACAAGACCAAGAAAGGAGCTGCCAGAGATCCTCGTCCCCAAGAAGGTGCTCGCGTGCTCCCAAGACGAGCGCCGCGATCTGCGCTCCAGCGCCACTGCGTCAAGACCCGCTGCTGCTGCAGCAGCGGTCGCTGGAACCCACAAGAGCAAGCCTCAGATCATCAGAGAGCTCCAGTACATGTGGCTGTCGTCGCCTTTCACCGCTGAGCTACGTGGCGTCGCGTGGCCCGCAAGTTCAAGCTGCACTGCCTCCTCGCTATGACGGCACCGCCGACCCCACGGAGTTCCTTCACTCACGAGTTGGGCATCAAGCAATGGGGACGAAAAGGTCATGGTGAATTGGTTCCCCATGGTGTCAAGGACGGGCCCAACTCGCTCCAAAGACGATCTCCTCTGGGACGAGATACGCACCCGCTTATCGCCAACTTCCAAGGCATTTCGCGATCGCCTCCGGCCGTGAGCGACATGCGCCGTGATCAAGCAACAACCAGAGAGACCTGCAGAAGTACATCCAGCGCTTCAACAACGCCCGCCTCAAGATTCCCAAGGTGACTGAGGAGGCCATCATCTCAGTCTTCTCCGATGGTGTGCGTGATGTCAAGATGAAGGAGGAGCTAGCAATGCATGAAGGCCCGTGCACATCTCTGGAGCTGTTCAACTTGGCGACCAAATGCGCCAGGGCTGAGGAAGGGCGCCTCTCCCTCCTCGAGCTTCCGTCTACCAATCCAGAAGAGAAGAAGCCCAAGGCCAAGGACATGAAGCGCAAGGGGGCTGTCGTGCTCGCGGCAGAACCAGACACCAAGCGAGGCAGGGATCAGCCCGAGTCATCCAAGGGCAGCTGGTACTGTGTGTACCACGATCTCCACACCCACAACAGCAATGAATGCCAGGAGCTCAGGGCCGTGCGAGAAGGGCGTATCGGCCGACGCCCCGAACGCAATGATCGAGGCTACGGCCGAGGAGGAGGAAGAGGCGCACGACGCTGGGAAGACCGTGGCCCCCGCCAAGGATGGCGTGACAGACCTCGTGAGGACCGCTGGCAAGACCAGCCTCGCGAGGGAGGTTGGAGAGACCAGCCTCGCGAGGATCGCCCTCAAGGCAACGCAGGGCTCCCACCTCTACCTCAGCCGCCAAGGAGGTACGAAGACAATCATCAGGACGAGGAGGCTGGGGGCTTCCAGGAGCCGTGCGCGATCGCTTGCATCCTGGGTGGTGCTCAGGCCCCAGCCTCTCAGCGCATCTTCAAGCAGTTTGCTCGCGAGGTGAATGCAGTCCTCCCCAAGCCAGAGGCCACTCGCCCTCTCAGGTGGTCGTAGTGCGCTATCATGTTCAGTTCAGCGGATTAGCTCAAGTGTGCGGCAACGACAGGAGTCCTCCCCATGCTTTGCTCACCAGTCATCAGCAACGTGCAAGTCACCAGGACCCTCATCAACGGCGGAGCAGGACTCAACGTCCTATCTGTCGAGACATTCAACGATCTCCAAGTGCCATACGATCAGCTTCAGCCGACCAAGCCTTTCTCAGGAGTCACCGATGGTTTCACCGTCCCGATAGGGCAAGTCCGCCTTCCTGTCACCTTCGGACATCGCAACAACTACCGCACTGAGCTCATCGACTTCGACGTCGCCCACATTCGCTTGCCGTACAATGCCATCCTCGGGTACCTAGCTTTGGCCAAGTTCATGGCAGTGACTCACCATGGCTACAATGTCCTCAAGATGCCAGGAAGCGGAGGAGTCATCACAGTGCCTTGTGAGGAAACGGATGCAGTGTGCTCTCTTGAGCGTGCCTTCCAAGCCGCAGCAATCAAAGACCCAGATCACAGGAGCGGGAGACTTCCCGAGGCGACCCCCAAGAAGAAGAAGGCTTCACCTGGTCCAAGCCCTCGTGGGGTAGGTACCTCCGGAGGCATGGCAACAGGACCTGCGCCCGTTCCAGGGGCGCCACCCTCTGTTGCATAGGGAGGCACGCCCGGCGCCCTCCTCAGGCAGAGCTAGGGGGCTCTTTCATGGCGAGCCACCGACCTAGCCGGAGTCACGAGGGAGGCGCTCGGGCACCACTTGGAGGCGTGCTCGAGGCACGCTTCTCTCGTGAAGGTATGAGGCAAGAAGGGCCAAACCTCGGGAGTTCATTGCGAGGAGCACTGCGGTGTCAAACCGCGGATCTCGGTAGGGGGTCCGAATCAGTGCGTCTAGGCGGATGGTAACAGGAGACAAGGGACACGATGTTTTTACCCAGTGTTGGGCCCTCTCGATGGAGGTAATACCCTACCCCGCTTGATTAATATTGATGATATGGGTAGTACAAGAGTAGATCTACCACGAGATCAAGGAGGCTAAACCCTAGAAGCTAGCGATGGTATGATTGTTGTTCGCCCCACGGACTAAAACCCTCCGTTTATATAGACACCAGATAGGTTAGGGTTACACGAGCCGGTTACAATGGTAGGAGATCTACATATTCAGATCGCCAAGCTTGCCTTCCACGCCAAGGAAAGTCCCATCCGGACACGGACAAAGTCTTCAATCTTGTATCTTCATAGTCTTGGAGTCCGCCGTGACGATAGTCCGCTATCCGGACACCCTAGTCCGGACTCCTCAAGAGCCCTCGAACCAGGCTTCAATGACGACGAGTCCGCGGCAGATATTGTCTTCGCATTGCAAGGCGGGTTCCTCCTCCGAATACTTCATAGAAGGTTTTGAACACAAGGATAGTGTCCGCTTTGCAAAACAAGTTCCACATAACACCGTAGAGAAATAACTTTTGCACAGATCGCTGACGATTCCGCGGGCGTGACGCCACACCACGGCCGTGCCTTCATATGAATCTTTTTACCATTTCACCTTAGCGCGTTTAGCGAGGCGGTTTCTAGCACGCCTTATCAAAGCATAGATCGTGCCCCCTTATTCCGGGATTCTCATCAATACGGACGGGTAACCCAACCGTGCCGCTGGCACGCCTCTATCAAAGGCGAGTCCTAATCGACCACGGGTGGGCTCTTGGTATTCAACCTCTTTCTAATGAGACCAAGGCCCTCTTCTTTTTACACCCTCCATCGAGTTTGCCTCACGCTTCGAGTCCCAACACCCAAAGCTTCAGATTCAGCGCTGACTTTCGACGATGTCCGACTCCACCAAGACGGCCGATGGATGTCTTCCTCCGTCACGTAAGAAGATGTGCTAAAGCTGCGAGACGCCAGTATCGACCGGCGAGATCTCGATAGGCTACCTGCTCCAGGCAGGTCATTCCACTCCCGAGCCCGCGAGAACGTGGTGTTCATGTCCCACTTCCTTCGGGTTTAGGCTTCCGACAAATCCTTTGTGCGGGGGCTCATGTTTTATTATGGGCTTGATTTCCATGACTTGAATCCGGAGTCCATCCTCCATATCTCGTCATTCATTGTCGTATGTGAGGCCTTCCTCCATATCACCCCCACTTTGGATTGTGGCTCAAGACCTTCAAGGTGGAGCCAAAGATGACCGGGGGGCAACAAGCAGAGTGCGGAGGGGCGGTCATAAGCAAATGTGTTGATGCTCCATGGCCCGAGGGCTCTTTTCAAGAGGAGCTTGGTTCGTGGCAACGGGAGTGGTTTTATGTCACCGCTCCCCGGGGCACCAAATGGGCGGCGATCCTCGCTTTCCGCCAGTCCACCACAGCGGCTGGCGCCATGGGTCAACAAGGGCTGACTGGGGCCATCCAAGGACGTTCTCTTGCTGCAGGGCCGATTCGAGACCTCCAGAAAGAGAGATCAATCTGCTGCGATGGCGCAGGTTATGGTGATCCGGCGCCTTCGCCTCGAAGCGCCGCCTCCGCCTGTGGGAATTTAATCCGGAGGACCACGAGCCTCCAAAATTTTATGGGCACGGCGCCTGTGGAGATGTATAAACTGTTCTTCGGATCACAAGAGAAGTGTCCGGACTGACCGAGGATGCAGGACTAAGCTGCAATCGCCTGTGATACTCAAGTAAGTAGTCTCAGAATCGGACAAGCCGTTCATTTATTATATCATATATATATATATATATATATATATATATATATATATATATATATATATATATATATATGTCCTTTAAAGGAACCGTTTCTTGAACAGGAGTGGATAGCCAAGGCAAAGTTAATAAGGTGTCCGCCCTCCCGAGACCACGCCGGATCTCATGCTTGACCAAGATGTTGAAGGTCGCGCTTTTGAAGAAGGCGAAGGAGGGAGCGGGAAGCAACCGCCCTACGAAGGAGGCTATCCAGAAGGAGGAATTAAAAGTCCCGTCTTTCGAGGAGAGAAGAGGACCGCTTGAAGATCCGAGGTCAAGGCCTCAAAGAGGGAAGGGAATCTTCGTCGGAGAGTCCGCGCTGGGAAGTAACCCAGCCGCACTATTTCCCCAAGGGGTCAGCCCTCCAAAGGAGCCGTGAGTAAAAAGAAGGGATCTTGTAAATAAGGAACATCCTCAGATTTATTTATGAAGATAACCGAAATTGTACCTTGTAGTTCGGACTCAGCCCTTTCAGCAGAGCTCGCCTTCGGGGATCTTCTTCCGGAGATGATGGAGAGCGAACGCCTCCACCTGTCACACCCTCATGTGAAGCGGACGACCCGGAGGTGTCGCCGCGAGGGTTCCCTGTCCGCGGGGCGGAAGGTCCGCGCCAAGTGGTGTGCGGTCGGAGGAGTGAAGGATCTGCTCGCGAAGCGGTTATTCGTAAGATCACCGTGCTCTAATGGGTACGGTGATTGAAAGAATTGCATCCGCGGAAAGCGGATTGCATGAAGCCATCAGGAGCTTACTGACGGGGTTCGAGGTACGCAAAAATGATGTACCTTCTGACAGTTATGCATATAAAATGCGCCCTATATAGATAGTAGCCCCTGAGACTCGGTATGTTGTCAAAATTGACAACGTGCCGAGGATCAAATTCTCAGTTATAACATATCGCCGCCCCTAAACAGGCAGCGGGGCGTCCGGTGGCCAGCCGAACTGATGAATATGCCGAACTAAAGCGGCAACTCGACGAGGCGGATGCAGACATCGCTCTAGTTAATAAACGGTTTGACGAGTCACAAGGTATGCGACTTCTATGCGGACACCTAGTAAGGGAGCTTGACGCCCATGTCTTACTATTTGTATGCTTAATGCAGATGGTGCCGCTGCTATGGAAGAGCTGCGGGCGGAACTCGCCCGAGCGAAAGAGCAAGCCAGAAAGAGTAGTGCGGCCGCTTTAAAGGCGGCCGAAGAGCTAGAAGCCGAACGGGCTGCTCACTGCCGAAGCAGAGAGGAAATGGCCGATACGGCCAACAAGTTGAAGAATGCTGCCGATCGCTGCGAGGTTCTTGAAAAGAACGCTGCGGAGCAAGAGGGCTGAAAAAGGCCGCCGCCGAATCCAAGAATGCCCATTCGCTTTGAGAGCTGCCAAGGAGGAGCTGAGTCGCCGGGCAATTGCGCCGGAAAACCGCTTCGCCATGGAGGAAATATACGGATCCAAAGTATGCTCAATTGGACAAGTTGTGGAGTTCGGAGGATGCTTATCTGGACTTGGCGGCGAGCGCTGCGGACGCGGTTGAGCACTTCCGAGGTCAGAAGGGGCACAAAAGGTAAGAGCTATATTGGTCGCAATTCCATAGTCGGGAGCGTCTTCTTCCGTTGACCGATCGGTTGGCCGAATGGGCCGAGCTGAATCGACTATCCGGACTTGCCATGCAGCATGTCATGACTCACTTGTGGCCGGGCGGACCCACCAAGAGTTATTTTGGTTTAGTGCAGCAGTTCCTTGGTGCGGTACACAGACGACGCAATGAAACGATCGGCGTGTATTGAGGAGCGCGGATGGCTCGCCCATGTCAAGACATACCGGGCAGAGATGAAGGCCGCCGACGTTGCATCCCAAGATTCGGACGAAGTCGAGTACCGCCGAGCACTACTTTGAAGAAGTCTGCCGGCGCTTGTTTAATAGAGACGCAGTGCTCAAGGATATTATGTTTAAATGACATGTATGATTTGTGAAAACAATGTTTTTAGTATAATATAAGAGCTTTTTATACTTGTGCGCTCAAGTAGTAAACTACTCCTGTGCGGCCGCTTATGTGTATGTATAGATAACTTGAAGATGGCAGTCCTGGTTTCAGCCCCCACGCACATAGTGCGGGGTGTTTGCAAAGAAAGCGCTTTTTCACACTTAATCCAACGCCTTGGTCCTGTTAAGGAGGTGATAGCGTAGCAAACCAGCAACCGGACTATAATGCTTTATCACTTTCACTTAGCCATAGGAGTTCGAGGGTGGGGCTACTATATAGCCTCGGGGCACCGCACTCTCCGAATCCGGGTGCGTATGTGCTGACCGAAAACCGTCCTTCGTTAATGCGGAGGAATCCTAAACATTCCAGTGAGTCATCGAGTGGTTGACCAGTCTCTCGCTATATCATGATGATCAGTTTTCGCTTTCATCGAGGTGCTTGCTCGGCGAACCGGGGCACAATCGCAGATAGTTCTCCGGTGCCGCGTTAGCCGTGAAAACGGAACGTAAGGCAGCAAAACACAGAGCCGGCAACCCAACATTTGACCAAAGACATGATTCGAGCTGATGCATATAAGGCCTAATCTCGAGACGCCGAATACTCCCTAAGGTATTCGGTCTTTATGAAAATGGGCAAAATAATGCCCTAAGCCCCTGGTGTCTAGGTACGAGCAAAATTTCTGGTGCGGCCAATGCCAAAACGCCAGCCTCCTCCTCGGTTATAGTAAGGAACCGGGATGTATATCAACAAGAGACAGTAAAAAGGTTTACGCAGGTCTTAATCAAAAGAATCTTGCAACGGGTCCCTCCGTGACGCTCTGCGCCTGTGTCTCCGCAGCTGTATCCTCGACGGGTGTAGTACGCCGTTCGTTCGTAAAAGAGAGGAACTTAGTTTTAAAAGAAAAGGATCGTGCAAAAGATGTACTGTACATTAAATAAACAGAGTACTTAATCAAGGAGTGAATAAAATTGAGCTTTAGTGTCTCTTATTATATATGCGCATGCGGCCCTTGTATGGGGTATGCCGCTAGTAGGCGCCGGACTCGTCTAACTGTGTCCGGGTTTGAATGACCAATTCAGGCTCTTTGCCTAAGCGGAGCCGGATAGGTGTGGGGCTGTCAAGGCATTCTCCCGTTCTTCCGTGTTTCGAGTAACACTTAATACTTCCTTTAACGAGATGATGCCGCGTGGACCGGGCATTTTAAGTGTTAGAGATGCGTAATGCGGTATTATGTTAAAGCGGGCGAAAGCTTTCGTCCCAATAGTGCTTGATGGCTACTTTTAAACGGGCGACATGGAAGATTAACCTTTCGCGACGGAAGTTGTTGGATGAACCTAACACGACTTCTAGCAAAGTATGGAGCCCGCATAATGGGCATATGGGCTGGCATTACTCCTTTAAAGGAGGTGTTGCTCTGGCGAATTTTGGTTGGTCTATCCCCATCCTACGGATTGTGTCTCGATATATCAGGTTTATGTCACTGCCGCCATCCATGAGGACTTGTGTAAATTGGAATCCATTAATTATAGGATCCAATATCAAGGCAGTCCATCCTACATTTCGGATATTTTTGGAGTAGTCCTGATGGTCGAATATGATTGGCTTTGACAACCAGTGTGCGGTGTGCATTTTAGTGGGCGCCGCTCTGTTTTTGATCACATGAAGTGAGTTTACTGTTTTGACCTCTTGTGGGAAATTCTTTTGTTTTCCGGGCTCTTGCTTGTGGTGCTCGTCATCATCCTCACTTGGTGTGTCGAGCCCCTTGTGTTCGGGCGTTGAGTCTGCCGGATCGTTTGAAGACCCAACAATTTCGTGGGTATGGTTTGCGTGCCTCCTGTGAGTACTGTGGATTTGACATATCTTGTCCAAGATTTTGTTGAAGTTGGATAGCTCATCGCTATTGTCCTTAAGGGGCAGTTTTTGTTGTTCGCGGAGCTTTTGAATCCGTGTTGTTGCCGTGCTCTTTGGACTGTTTTTTTAATCCGCGCCGGTCCTTGTTGCGCCGTGGTTTCCATTTCCATCCCTGATTTTGATGTACTTGGGTGCCGGTGCTGCATCTTGCTAGCCAGTTATCCTCTCGCAAAAGCGGGTCATGAGGCTTGTTAATGCGGCCATTGTTCTTGCCTTTTCTTGGCGAGGTGTCTGGCGAGCCATTCGTCTCCGGACGTTGTGTGTGAAAGCTGCTAAGGCTTCGGTGTCCTGGACAATCGACTATTTGGTTCTTTTAGTAAGGAACCTGTTCTGCACTTCCGGCTGACTCTTCGGCTGTTGAGTTATGTGACTTAGATCGCTCAGATCCGGAGGGCGGACATAAGTCCCTGAAAATTTGCCCAAATGCATCCTCGAGCTCTTCCCAGCTTCCAATGGTATTTTCGGGAGGCTTTTAAGCCAATGCCGAGCTGGCCCTTTGAGTTTAAGGGTAAGTATTTTATGGCGTGAGATCATCTCCTCTAGCCATGTGTATGTGGAGGATGTAATCCTCAATCCGCACCTGTGGTCTGTTGTTCCGTCAGATGCCTCTATGTTTACGGGTTTGAATCTCACTGGAAATTCATGATCCAAAGATCTCATCGGTGAAACATAGGGGTGCGCGCCCTATATTTGGGTGTGCCGTGATCTTGAATTTTGGCGTGTTGCATTGCTTTGACGAGCCTGCTTTCTTGGCCCATAGATGGACCTAACTGGCCATCCTTTTGATGTGAATCCTTATGCGGATCGCATATTGGCTTTTTTGTGCGTGCCATTCACCGCTCTTTTTTGCCGTGGGGTCGCCCATCCGATCGGGTGGCCTTCTTACTTTTTAATTGTGGGGCTCTAAGGCCTCCTCGTCAATTCGGGCGTAGCTTTCTTTTCGGTAGCTCTTTGTTGTTCGCGATCGTCAGCTGTACTTGTCTCTGCATGGTGCTGAATACTTTGCTCCATCTCGATCCTGAGTGCATCTTCCGTGTTTTGAGCTTCCACTTCTGCTTTTTCAGACTACGCGCTAGCGGGCGATTTAGCCTTTTACGGAGGTCATTTTGCTCCAATAGTTTGTCCGGCGTGGGATCGTCCAGGACAGTTGTCTTCGCCGGGACAGATTGTTTATCCAGTTGTCTTGTTCGGACGATTGCTCGACAAAGATGTTCGTTGTCCACCGTTCGCCCGCTCTATGGCTGGGTCTTTGTTGAGGCGGGACTTTGTTCGGCGTTTACGCTGCCATTTTGGCTGCTTTTGAGGATTTATCCTTCAGAAGGCCCCCGTTGTTCCTCATCTTCATTTCCTTTAGGTGTATCCACCACATATACATCATGGGATGAGGTGGTTGTCTAGCATCCTATAGGTGCTGGTTCATTGTTGTCTCCTACATCGCCGCCCATACCGCCGATGTCTTCGAGTCGTAAATCGAGCACGCGTGTAAGCTTTCGGCGGTGGCTACGAAAGTGGGTGGTGGGTGGGCGTTGAATTTCTTCGCCGTCCGCATCCCAACCTTCCCGACGATGAGTCCGCCGTGGCTCTCCGGATAAAGAGAGAGACTTTAGTGAATTCAGGATGTCGCCAAAGGGCGAGTGTTGAAAGATGTCCGCGGCCGTGAACTCCATGACCGGCGCCCAATCGGATTCGATTGGCAGGGGCGCGGAGGGTTCGGAGTCCGGAAAGGAGTCCGGCACCCTGGAGTCGAGGTCTTCGCAGAGGACAGGGATGGAGTTCGGCTCAATTGCCGTAGAGATTGTAGCCCCGAGGCGGTGTCCAACCACTCGTCCTCGATCGGGGAATCCGGCTCCGGATTAAGGGTCGGAGCGGATCTTTGGCGCGCCTCCTGTGGCACTGCTTGCTGCAGAGCTAGATCATGCCCATCGAGACAAGTGTGTGGCATCGCTATTGCGCTCGAATCCGTCGAAGATTAAGTCTCCGCGGATATCGGCCGTATAGTTCAAACTTCCAAATCTGACCGATGGCTGGGGCGTAGCTTCGATCTGCTCCGGATGGCCAGTTAATTGGCCCGCAGTGCAAAGCCGCCGAATACGAAGATCTGTCCGGGAGAAAAGTCTCACCACGGACTGCGCCATTGTTGATGATCGGAAGGAGCCATCGGGCCTATCGGTGACGATACGAGGAACTCTCAATGAAAGCACCAATGTCGGTGTCAAAACCGCGGATCTCGGTAGGGGTCCCGAATCGTGCGTCTAGGCGGATGGTAACAGGAGACAAGGGACATAATGTTTTTACCCAGGTTGGGCCCTCTCGATGGAGGTAATACCCTACTCTGCTTGATTAATATTGATGATATGGGTAGTACAAGAGTAGATCTACCACGAGATCAAGGAGGCTAAACCCTAGAAGCTAGCGATGGTATGATTGTTGTTCGTCCCCACGGACTAAAACCCTCCGGTTTATATAGACACCGGATAGGTTAGGGTTACAGAGTCGGTTACAATGGTAGGAGATCTACATACCAGATCGCCAAGCTTGCCTTCCACGCCAAGGAAAGTCCCATCCCGGACACGGACGAAGTCTTCAATCTTGTATCTTCATAGTCTTGGAGTCCGGCCGTGACGATAGTCCGGCTATCCGGACACCCCCTAGTCCGGGAATCCCTCAAGCACCCAGGAGCTACAGGAGTCAAGAGTCATGCGCGGCTATCGCCGCTTGCCCG
The DNA here is from genome assembly GCA_021605205.1 of Aegilops longissima. NCBI lineage: Eukaryota > Viridiplantae > Streptophyta > Magnoliopsida > Poales > Poaceae > Aegilops > Aegilops longissima. Next base: position 337,533,610 of record CM038677.1, read on the forward strand.
TCGTGGCCCCACATCTAGGCGAGGATGCTGGGCTGCGAATCTGTATCGACATACCAGGGCTCAACCGAACCACGTCTCAGGAGCGCCTCTGGCCCTCACGTGTGGGGCATTGCGAGGGTCCACCTCACAGCTATGTTCGCATGCCTTTCGGCCTGCCGAACGCGGTTGCCGTCCATCAGCGCCTGCTGAGGTGCGCTGTAACGCCCTCGATGCGGCTATATCTCCCACGTGTCGAAGCACGACTTAGAGGCATAACCGCATTGAAAGCAATGTCGCAAGTGAGGTAATCTTCACACAACCCATGTAATACATAAGGGAAAGAGATACATAGTTGGCTTACAGTCGCCACTTCACACAGTACATAAATAAACATCCATCATTCAGATTACACTCAAGGTCCGACTACGGAACCAAAATAAAAGAAGATACCCCAAATGCTACACAGATCCCCGATCGCCCTAACTGGGCACCACTCGATCATCGTGAAAAGACACATAGTAATGACCACGCCTCGTCGAATTCCCACTTGAGCTCGGTTGCGCCACCTGACCGCATCGCGGCACCTGCAACTGTTTTGGTAGAATCTGTGAGTCACGGGGACTCAGCAATCTCACACCCGCGAGATCAAGACTATTTAAGCTTATAGGAAGGACAGAGTTGTGAGGTGGAGCTGCAGCAAGCGACTAGCATATATGGTGGCTACATTCGCAAAAGAGAGCGAGAAGAGAAGCAAAGCACGGTCGTGAAGCTAGTAGTGATCAAGAAGTGATCCTGAACTACTTACGTCAGACATAACTCCAACACCGTGTTCACTTCCCGGACTCCGCCGAGAAGAGACCATCACGGTTACACACGCGGTTGATGTGTATTTTAGATAAGGTCAACTTCGGTTTTCTACAACCGACATTAAAAAATTCCCATCTGCCTCATAACCATGGCACGGCTTTCAAAGATAATACCGCAGGGTGTCCCAACTTAGCCCATTATAAGCTCTCACGGTCAACGAAGGATAATCCTTCTACCGGAAGACCCGATCAATCTCGAATCCCGGACTACAAGACATTTCGACAGCAATAAAACAAGACCAGCAAAGCCACCCGAATGTGCCGACAAATCCCGATAGGAGCTGCACATATCTCGTTCTCGTGGCACACCGGATGGGCAAGACGTCGGGTTGGCATAGACCCTGGATTGCCAGGGGCGCCAACATCGCTTCAGTTGGGCCAAGACTCAAGGAGCACTGGTCCGGGGTTAAAATAAAGATGACCTCGGGCTCGCGAAAACCCGGGAAAAAGGCTTAGGTGGCAAATGGTAAAACCAAAGTTGGGCCTTCTTTGGAGGAGTCTTATTCAAAGCGAACTGTCAAGGGGTCCCATAAATCACCCAACCGTAAGGAACGCGAAATCAAGGAACATAACACCGTATGACGGAAACTAGGGTGGCAAGAGTGGAACAAAACACTAGGCATAAGGCCGAGCCTTCCACCCTTTACCAAGTATATAGATGCATTAATTATAGCAGATATATTGTGATATCCCCAACAAGTAAACATGTTCCAATAAGGAACAACATCTCCATGTTCCAACAAGGAACAAACTTCATCTTCACCTGCAACTAGCAACGCTATAAGAGGGGCTGAGCAAAGCGGTAACATAGCCAATCAACGGTTTGCTAGGAAAAGGATGGTTAGGGGTTGACATGGCAATATGGGAGGCATGATATAGCAAGTGATAGGCATCGTAGCATAGGCATAGCAAAAGAGCGAGCATCTAGCATAGCAAAGATAGAAGTGATTTCGAGGGTATGGTCATCTTGCTCGCAATGTTCTCGAGTTGTCGAAAGCTTGATCCTCGTAAGCGTTCTCAACAGGTTCCTCGCTCACGCACTCGCCTCCGCTCTACCCAAAGCAAGAACACAAACAAAGGAACCATAATAAATCACGGTGCAATGCACAAGCAACATGATGCAAAACATGACATGATATGCGAGATGTGATATGCAATGCGTATGCAGCGCTCGAAGGAAAATGATGAACCAGGCATCAACTTGGCAAACCAAGTATGCCGCTGAAAGATGAGATGATTTCGGTTGAAATCGATATAAAGATCACCGGAATCGGATGCACGGTTTGCAAATGACAAGCAAAACAAGAATGGCACAAATCTGCCATTAACAGCATGATACCACTTAGCAAGCAACAAGAAGTTAAGCTACTGCACCCAAACGTATCAACAAAGCATATGGCAGTGATCTACTCAAGATGCTTGACAAAAGATGAACACTGAGCTACGGCTAAATCACAACACAACAGGTTCAAACAAGCATGGCAAAAGTGCAAAACATATCAGCTTCACAGACTTAGTGAAATTACTGAATATGGCAAAAACAGCATCAGGTAGCAATGTTCAGAGCAAGAAAACTAAATGCTACAGGAACTTATAATAGCAACACAAGGCATGGCATGAATCTAATCAAAGCATAGAACAAAAGTCCCTTACTGACCATAAGCCAAAAAGGATCAGAAAATATAGTAACACCCATGTCAATATAGCAAGTTTCGTTAACAGATTCAGTAACATGGCATGTCAAAAACAGATAACAAGTAGGCATGTTTAAGAGCTCAATGCACTCACTACAGAGCATTACATGAAAAACTAAGCATACATACATCAAGGATACATGGCATAGAATCTATACATGGCAAGAACAACATCATAGCATACACGGATCAACTACAACAACCTTGGCAAAATTGAATAACATGTAAACAATCTGCCAGGAAACATTTTATAGCAAAAGTAGAGCTCGATTGACTCAAGCTACAACACTCCATAATTGCAAACAAAGGCATGGATGGATAGAGAATAACCATATGTTCAAAACATCCTTACTGAAGTATCTCAAAATATGCATGGATCTCTCGGTAGCATCAAGTTAACATGGCATCAAAATATCAGCAAAACAGGGCTGAAATCAGCAACATCAGGAGGCCTACTTTGCATGCTTGTTCTAGTCACCACATAGATCACAAAAATACATGGCATACACCCCTGGAAAGATGGCATGGCATATTACAAAACAAATGTAGGGCTCAAATTCATAGGATGCACACATCAATCATAGCAAAATGACAAAAGTGCAAGTTCTGTTAAGAAACAGAAACTAACATCACATAGCCCTCTTCCAACAGCATTTCGGGCATCAATATGAGCTCAAATGAAAATGATGCAATGAGATGAAATGATCTACTCTTCGAGATTTAACATTTGACATACACGCACTAAACGGAGCTACGGATGCAGAGTTATGATGCGTTGAATATGCAACAAATTAATCACCAAATAAAACTTAGACGAAATTTAGGGGGAAGAAGTCAACCTCGCGGATCCGATCGAGATCCGCCGGACGATGGCGAGGACGGCGGCGCTGGCTGCCGGAGTTTCGCCGGGCGAGGAGGAGGAGGGAGAGGCGGGCCGACAGCGGCGACGCGGCGGGCGGCGGCGGCGCTGAGAAAGGCGCGGCGGGCGGTGGTCGTCGGGCGGCGGCTCAGCGGGGACGAGGGCCGGCGACCGGCGATGGCGACGGGCGACGGAGGCAGCTGGAGGTGGCTGGCGACCTCGGGGCGGGCGGCGACCGCCGGGCGGAGATCCGTGGCGCGGCGGGTTCGGCGCGGCGGCGGGCGCGGACGCGCGGGCGCTGGCTGCCGGGCGGCGTTTCGCTGGCCCGGCGGGCCGGCGGCGCTGGGCGCGGCGGAGGGCTACGGCGCGCGCTGAGCGGCCGGGCGCGGCGGCGAGTTTTCGTCGGGCGCGGACGGACGGTCCGAAGCGAAGGACGATTTCGTCTAGGGTTTGATCCGGAATTGGGACGGGAAGGCATATTTATAGGTAGAAGGAGCTAGGAAGCTCCAAATGGAGTGTAGTTTTTACCACACGATCGTGATCGAACGACGGAGAGCATGGAAGTGACTTAGATGGGTTATTGGACTATTTTGAAGGGGTGTTGGGCTGCAACTTAAAAGAGGCCTTTATGAGAGTGCGGTTAACCGCTGAGTACCAAACGAGCTCCAAATGACCGAATCTTGACCGGTGGTCTACGGTGGTATACCAAGGCCACTTGACAAACCTCGTCCATTCCGAGAAAGTTTAGTTCCCGCCACGGAAAAACGTAAAAGGGGACGCGGGGGACATAGGAGTGCCGGATTGCAAAACGGACAACGGAAAAATGCTCGAATCATGAGACGAACACGTATGCAAATGAGATGCACATGATGACATGATATGAAATGCATGACATGGACAAAATGCAAAACGAAAGACAAAACCCAACCACGGAGGGAATATCATATCACAATGCGAAAATGGCAAGAGTTGGAGTTACAAATATGGAAAGTTACATCCGGGTGTTACAACACTCCACCACTACAAGAGGATCTGTCCCGAGATCTAGGACTGAAAGAACTCCGGATATTCGAACGGAGGTGATCCTCGCGCCCTGTGTGGCTTTCGGTCGGAATGGTGTGACCACTTCACTTTCAGGAATTTGATTGACTTGTTGCGAGTCTTGGCTCGGTTTCTTCAAGAATAGCAACGGGTGCTCATGATAAGAGAGATCTTCTTGAAGGTCAATTTCTTGAAGTTGATAGTGCGCTCAGAGTCTTGAAGCACTTGCGAAGGCTGTGACACGTGAAACACATCGCACGCTCGCGAAGTTGACGGAAGCTCGTTGATAGGCTAGATCGCCTCTTTTGCCAATGATCTTGAAAGGACCCACGATCTAGGGGCAAGCTTCCCTTTGATACCGGGCGACTAGTGCCTTTCATTGAGAGACGCGAGGTAGGCATGGTCTCCGATTTCAAAAGCCACATCATGGTGCTTGTCATCATAATAGCTCTTCCGCGCGATTATGCTGCTTTGAGATTCTCACGAATGACTTTGCACATTTCTTCGCTTCGGATCAAGTCATTGCCAAGAAGTTGGCGCTCACCTGTCTCGCACCAATTGAGAGGAGTACGCACTTTCGCCATAGAGAATTTCGAATGGGGCCTTGCCTCAACTCGCTTGGAAGCTGTTGTTGTAGGAGAACTCGCATATGGAAGACAATCTTCCCACTTCATACCGAAGGAAATGACACAAGCCCGAGCATATCTTCAAGGATTTGATTGACTCGCTCGACTTGGCCACTTGTTTGAGGATGGAAAGCTGTCTTTGAAACGAATGTTGGTGCCCATGGCCTTCGAAAAGAATCCCAAAACTTGGAGGTAAAGATGCTGCCACGGTCCAAGAGATCACTTGTGGAATGCCGCAAGGAGACAATCCTCGAGGTGTATAGCTCGCCAACCGAGCTGCTGTGATAGATTCTTTGATTGGAAGAAAATGAGCCACTTTAGTAAGCTTGTCAATGACAACGAAGATAGCATCATTTCCACGCTTGGACTTTGGAAATCCATCCACGAAGTCCATCTCAATATGATCAAACTTCCATTCGGAATAGCAAGAGGTTGGAGGAGACCAGCTGGTCGTTGGTGTTCGCTTTCACTCTTCTGCAGACATCACATTCATTCACGAATTGAGCAATTTCGCTTCATTCGAGTCCACCAATATGATCGCTTGAGGTCATGGTACATCTTCGTATTTCCGGGATGAATGGATAGAAGCGAATTGTGAGCCTCGCTCATAATGACTTTATCGATCACCCTTAGGAACCACAATCCGTCCTCAAGAAAAGAGTATCTTTGTCATCAATGTGGAAGCACTTGTACTTGGAAATGCCCTTGTCGATACCACGCTTCACCTTTTTCACCATGGTATCCAGAAGTTGAGCCTCACGAATCTGATCTTCCAAAGTAGGAGAGACTATGAGGTTGGCAAGAAAGCCTTGAGGAACAACTTGAAGATTCAGCTTATGAAAGCTTCACAAAGATCCGTTGGAAGGGCTTGAGGATTAAAGCTGTTGCAGAAGCCTTCCTGCTCAAAGCATCTGCAATGACATTGGCCTTGCCCGAGTATATTCAATACTTGGGTTGTACTCTTGAATCATTTCACCCATCGAGTCTGCCTCGAGGTTGAGGTTGGGTTGAGTGAAGATATACTTGAGACTCTTGTGATCGGTGAAAATGTCCACTTTCCTTCCCAACAAGAGATGTCTCCATGTTATCAATGCATGGACAATCGCCGCCAACTCAAGATCGTGAGTGGGGTAGTTCTTTTCGTTGGGCTTCAATGGCGAGAGATATAGGCCACAACTCTCTTTTCTTGCATTAACACAAGACCGAGACCTTGAAGAGAAGCATCACGTAAAACTTCAAATGGCTTGGATTCATCAGAGGAGTTAAGACAGAGCTGTGACGAGTTTCTCTTTGAGAGTATTGAAAGCAACATCACACTCGTGAGACCGGACATACTTCACATGCTTCGAGGAGGTTGGAAAGAGGCTTTGCAATCTTGGAGAAATTCTCAACGAATCTTCGCAATAGCTTGCAAGACCAAGAAAATCATGAAGTCGCTTGACATTCCGAGGAGGTTCCCAATTCACAACCGCGGACACCTTCTCGGATTAACAGCGATGCCCTTGGCGGAGATGATATGACCAAGATAAAGCACTTCATCAAGCCAAAATTCACATTTGGAAAACTTAGCATAGAATTGATACTCTCGAGCTTGTCTAGCACCAATCGCAAATGTTTGGCATGATCCTTCTTATTCTTGGAGAAGACCAAAATATCATCAAGATAGACCAAGACAATTCATTGGTGTAGGGGTTGAAAATGAAGTTCATCATCCGAGAGAATGTTGGAGGAGCATTGACAAGGCCGAAAGACATGACAAGATATTCATAAGAACCAAAGCTTGTTTCGAATGCTGTCTTGGGAATATCTTGTTCACTTAATGCGAATCGATGATAACCCATACTGAAGGTCAAGCTTGGAGAACACTTTAGCACCTTTGAGTTGCTCAAAAGCTCATTGATGTTGGGAAGTGGATACTTGTTCTTGATTGTCTTTTATTCAATGGACGGTAATCA